>CM062272.1:36291602-36572675 GCA_031216635.1 Dissostichus eleginoides
CCAAGCCTAACCAAGTTGTTCTGTTGCCTAAACCTTAGTAATAACCCCTTCACAACGTTACATAGAACAGTCAAGTGTTTAAAACTGCCACTGTGCACCAGTTTCATAATGGTGAATAGATCAGTCATAAATGTGGTTTTAGGAGTCTTTGCTGTCGTCATGGTAAAAGGGCTTGTTTTGCAGTACACTGTTTATCTGCTTGTCTATTACTAACATGATCCTTGAATGAGAGGTCTAGGGAAACTGATTAGTGAATGCTACTTATCCACTGAAGTGTGGAACTATTCCTGCAGACTGAGAGGAAGACCTGCTGCCAGGGCTGGAAAATACTGCAAACTGATCTGCCTGTTTTTAGGGTAAAAACGAATGAAATCATACAGATATATTTGTTAGGATGTTGCACCTATCACTTGGTAGAGCTGTCAGCTGACAGTTGTATCCAGACAACCCGAATGCAATGTACTGCTTGCTTTTACTTTTGTTGCAGTTCAGCTTCACAAACAGTTTAAAAGAAATCTGCAATTCAGATTTATGTTCAATAAATACACAATAGATGTCCAGTATGATTGGTTTCCACACCATGATTGTCCACCCATTCCAGGTCATGATTCATTTATTTGAACTTTGACCTCTGTGCTGATCGTCTGCCTTTCCCTCTCACCACCTGTTATCCCATTGTGCTCTTCAGCAGGGACTAGCCACAGAAAAAGAATGAAAGCCTCTGCCTAGGTGGCTGCATTTAGTCTGAAAGGACGTCAGCAACAGCTATCATGCATTCGGCTATAAACTCACATGTGTTTTTAGCCATGTGTTTATAATGATATATTAAGGACTGGACTATTTATTAACATGTTAATTTATTTTTAGGATTATTTTTGACAAAGACATTATTTTCAAATGACTTGTTCTGTCTGACAAACATTCCAACAGCAAAGATATTTGATTGACTGATTCCAATATAAACAAAACAGCAAATTCACACATTCAAGCTAGCGCTTAGTTTTTAGCCATTCTAGCAGCAGTTCACTACTTTAGTATCGTTTGTGATGTGTGCTTTTGTTGGTTTAAAAAAACAAAACAGATAATCAAAGCACAGCACAAAAGACTGCTGGATCACTGGAAACAAAGTTTGAGTTTTTTGGTGTGTGGACCAGTTGAATGCGTGTCTTCCATCTAAGTGCCTTTAATTCAGCCCAACAAATGCATATTAGGAAAATTGCAGCCTGGCCTGCTTATTTGCCTCAAGTGCTGCTGCTGAGATACTCTAATAGCAAAATGAAAGAAAATGGCCCGAGCTTGTGGTTTGAAATAATGCTGGAAAAAGGAGGGAGAAAAGTCTTGCAATATTTCTCTCTGAATGCAGTTTGACATCATTGTGAAATAAATTGAAGTAGAACACAAGAGGAGGAAGAGTTTGAAATGCAGAGAGCAGAGGAGGGGAAGGGATAAGGGAGAGATAAGGGCGAGAGGCTTAGAGACAGGAAGAGAGCAGAATGAGGAGGAAGCATGGAGGCAGAGAAAGTAGCGGGGGAAGGCTGAATCAGAGAGGGAGATGCTGCGATAAGTACTGCAGAGAGGAAGTGGGGCTGTCGAGATAAAGACAAACTCAGACAGAGGGGGGAGATTAGAGGCAGGCTCGACATTTTGAAGAACGATGGAGGAGAGGAGGAGAACAACTGAAAGAAAAGCGATGAAGAGAAAGGCAGACAGACAGAGAGAGAGGGCAAGAAGTGTGTTCAGGGTACCAGCAGGAAGTGCCACTGGCCATAACCACCGCAGCAGCACTGGTCGCTATGGGAACCAACATGGCCGAGAAAACTGAGTCCGGTCAACAAGGCCAAACTGACTCTGGCATTCCTTTTCTCAGCAAAGACAACATGAAGAGTAATTTTCTGTAACATTCACTATTTGTGACCTTTTGGTATTTTACCCGGAGTCACATGATCTGTTTTTCCACTTTGAATCCCACTTGTGAGAGAGATGCATTAGTAGTGTGAGAGAAAATAGCATGTAGGACATACAACCTGCAGCACATGTCCACACTTATGGGATGATTGCTGTGACATTTTAAGGACAGATGGCAGAAGCTGCTGCTGAAACTTTAGGTCAACGCCTGGAGAGTTATAGGGTCAGCTCACTCTCACACTTACTCAAACTGCAGCACTTAGGATCCATTGTAACCCCCCCCCAGACCGCATGTCTCAGACTGTTGCGCTCTCGAGTTATTCCTTGTAGAAGTGGTTTTGGATAAGAATGCTTTGTGCACAAAATTAGGTTTTTTTATCGACACACAAATGTATTAACTATTCCTAACTCACCAAAGCCGTTGAGGAGATCTGGGAATGCAACACCATCATACATCACATCGAGACCGTTGAAAAACATAAATGGTCAGATGGTCAGAAGCAACAACCACCAAATCAGCCACATTCATCAGACTTATAAGTATGACATTTTTTTTTTACTCGAGCTATCTGAAATAATCTCTATCCTGGAGGGGCTAATGAAAGGACTAGACATAATTACATTACATGTTACTTGTTAGACGCTTTTATCCAAAGCGACTTCAATACTGTGGGCAATCCCCACAGGAGCAATTTGGGGTGAAGTGTCTCAGGGACACAACGACATGCTGATTGCAGTGGGGTTTGAACCTGTGCTCCCCTGATCCGAACACCAACGCACTAGTCCACTGCACCACAGCCTCCCTAAACATAATTTCACAGTTCGTAAAGTTAGTTATTGTGAAAGGAACCAGTGAGCAGTTGGACAGCATTGACTCGTGGAGATAACCTCACCAAAATATGGGTCAATCCCATACAGACAGGAGAAAACTGTTTCATATCTTAATGGCTTATAGCTTATATCACAGAAAGGCTGGCTTCCTTTCAGACAGACACAAGGTCTTGTGCAAACATACAACATCATTTTACCATTTTTTTTAAATGAACTAGAACTACTCTCCTGTAACATTTTATATCAGGCGATCCTACATGGTATCAAATGAAAATCTACACCACCCTGGAGGAGTGCAAATCAAAAACTCTGAAATGATTTGAAATAACCATTTAATTATTAAACAGGATAACAATGTTTGAACACATATTTCAGAAGATTCAGTTAAGCATAGTCTAATGGCGCGTTTCCACTACAGCGCGGAGCCCGGCCTCGCTCGGCCTCGCTTGGCCTCGTTAGGCCTTGTTAGGACCAGCTCACTTGATGGCGCGTTTCCATTACAGTTTAGGAACTGGGGCAGTAACTATAGTAACGCAGTGTAGGCGGAGCGATCGGCTTTTTGGTGGGCGGAGTCACGCTGCTTAAAACTGCCGTGACTACTTATTTGTTAGAAGTGAGCTTTAGAACAGATAGGGACACAACGCTTTCAAGCAAATAACAGAGCGTTAGAAAAAACGTACCATGCAGAGACTCCAGTAACGCCGTTGCAGAGTCCAGGCCTCCATCCCTCCCAATGCTAGCCGGTCTATGGCCGTAAATGGTGTCCATTAGCTCAAACCACTTCCAGTTTTTCCTACTGGCACCACTCGTGTTGTTATTATCTTTGACCAAGCGATATTCACTCTTCATCTTTTTGAGTTTTTCCCTACACTGCACGACAGTCCTCGAGTAGCCGCTTGTGGACATCTGTGTAGAGACCTCCTGAAATACTTTAATATTGAGAGTTGTCCCGTCGAGCTCCCGCTGGATCTTATCATCTGCAATGTAATGTAGGAACGTCGTCACTTCCTCGACCAACCACGGCGTGCTTTTCTTTGCCATTTTAGCTCCTCTGTTGACAAAAATGCTGTTTAGAAAAATGCTGCAAGCTTCGCTATATATATATGCGACGCTAGGGATTATCTTGCGCGCCGATTGTGACGATTCTCTCTGACCAATCAGCAGTCGAGAGTGTTGACGTCACAACTCAGCCTGGTTGTTCCTGGACCTAGAACCACGATTTTATGAGGCCAGAAAAACTGTGAATTAGGACCCGCCGGCCGGTACTAGGCCAAGTGGAAACGCAACCAAAGTCGGGCCGCTGACGTCACAGCCCTCTTAAACCGGGCTCCGCGCTGTAGTGGAAACGCGCCATAACAATCAATGCTCTCTACGCTCTTTGTTCTCTTGTTGTTGATCTGATCATCCGTCTGGTGTTTCTTGCACAATTTCCTTCTGGCAATTTGGTGGATTCAGCCATTAACTTGAGTACAATGTTATTAAAAATAATAGAAATTAGGACCAAAACTTAAAAACTAGAACCACGATAAAACACTGCAGCAGGTGCTCTATCGTCAGTCAACACCATAGAGCTTCTGACTGTCACATCATGATGGTACCCAAGGCGCTGATGGCCATATGAACCCATATGTGTAGCAATTTGAGTATTCTGAGTACGTTTAGGACATAAGACAGTCCTCAGTTATGCATATCAACACTGTACAGTCTCCATTAATAACCAGCAACAGTGACGTTAACACAATTCAATTACGCCAGTGCGCTGAATAGACCTGTAGTGCAAAAAGTGACAATAGAATCAATAATTAAGTAGATTCAATTAGATGAAGTGCTTGTAAGGTGTCATATATACTATCACGTTACATTAAGGTGAGTCCCTCGTATCATCCAGTACACAAGCTGACATCCTGTCTGCAGGGTCAGTGAGCGACTGTGTGTGGTGGAGAGAGACAGAGAGGTAGAGTGGGGGGGTTCATGCTGTGACCTGTGGGGTTCCGATTCAGACAGCAGCCCCCCAGCAGTACAGTGGGACATATCTACTAACTGTATGGCACACACACACACACACACACACACACACACACACACATTCACACATTAGTGCCGTCTAGCCCAAAGTAGGACAGATGAAAGTGTAAGAGAGCAATACAGAGAGGCAAAATCAGGAGATGACCCATGAAAGACTAGTAAGCAGAGTTAAACATGTAGAAATGCAGATTAGCAGAAAGAGACAGATTTAGGCAGGACTGCATGATCTGTTCTTGTTCTCGTGTTTTTGTGCTGCCGGTGGAGTTGCTGACTGTTCTTTGGAAACTAGGTCATTGTTCCTCCCACTCAGCCTGTCTGATCCGGCACATAGCCCAGCTCTTCTTTTTTTTTTACCAACAACTAAGCACCTCTCGGCTCGTCTGTTTTCGGCTTGGGGAAAGCAGGAAAGTGGGATTGTTAAAAGTCAAGTACTTTTAAAATGTGTCCGTACTCATGCAAACATGCATACAAACGCATATGAATGGCTGAATCAAACACTGCCCCACGGACTGCACACACACACACACACACACACACACACACACACACACACACACACACACACACCGTCTAGCTCACAACTCATACTTGGTCTTACAAACAATATCAGAATCTCACACATACACCATTAAACTCTTTTATACATATTGCTAAACACTTTTACACGCACAATCATACTCTCTTTCACACACTTTTGTCTGGGCCATGAATCAAACTTACTTACATAACAAACTGTACTAACTAACAACAAACTGTCTTAGAAACACTATTATTCCCACTTACAGACAACATCATACTACAATATAATACTCTAGTAGTGTATGCAAGATAGAAAACTTTGTGTGTGAGAAAGAATGATAGTGTATGTGAGAGGAATTATAGTATGTATGAGGGTATAGTAGTGTGTGTGTTAGAGAGAGAGAATGATAGTGTATGTGAGAGAGGAATTGTAGTATGTATGAGGGTATAGTAGTGTGTGTGAGAGAGAATGATAGTGTATGTGAGAGAGGAATTGTAGTATGTATGAGGGTATAGTAGTGTGTGTGTGAGAGAGAATGATGGTGTGAGGGAGGAATTGTAGTATGTATGAGGGTATAGTAGTGTGTGTGTGAGAGAGAATGATAGTGTATGTGAGAGAGGAATTGTAGTATGTATGAGGGTATAGTAGTGTGTGTGAGAGAGAATGATAGTGTATGAGAGAGGAATTGTAGTATGTATGAGGGTATAGTAGTGTGTGTGAGAGAGAGAATGATAGTGTATGAGAGAGGAATTGTAGTATGTATGAGGGTATAGTAGTGTGTGTGTGAGAGAGAGAGAATGATAGTGTATGAGAGAGGAATTGTAGTATGTATGAGGGTATGTAGTGTGTGTGAGAGAGAATGATAGTGTATGTGAGAGGAATTGTAGTATGTATGAGGGTATAGTAGTTGTGTGTGAGAGAGAATGATAGTGTATGAGAGAGGAATTGTAGTATGTATGAGGGTATAGTAGTGTGTGTGTGAGAGAGAATGATAGTGTAAAGGAGAGAGGAATTGTAGTATGTATGAGGGTATAGTAGTGTGTGTGTGAGAGAATGATATTGTATGTGAAAGACAATGCTTGTGTTTTTGAGAGCTTATGACAGTTTATGTGAGAGGACATTGTACTGGTTGTGAGAGAGTATACTTTAAAAGGAAGTCAGGTTGATCCAACAGGAAGCCAGTTTAAATATTCATTCCTTGACTGGTTTACAGCCTCGAAAACAAAGCCTGAAGCTGCTCAGAGCACTGCTAGCTACATTTGAGCTGCAATAAGAACTTTTGGTAACACTTTATATTAAGGTACACAAATTAACCATCAACTAGTTGTTCATTAACATGCATATTAGCAGTATATTGGCTCTTTATTAGTCATTATAAAACACTTATTAATGCCTTATTCTACATGACCATATTCTACAAGTAATAGGCCATTAGTTGAGAGTTTTTCCTCAATAACCCTCTAATTGGTGCTTATTTATTGCAAGTAAGGAAGTTGTTTGGTCTTAATATGCTCTGCTCAATATGGGCCTAATAAGGCAGTAGTACCACAAGAATAGTAATTCTCCCATAATAACACTTAACAAATATGATCTGTCCTTATGTAACAAGACATGAAACTATAAGTGTTAAGTAATTACTAAATAATAATTCTAAATTAGGTATTTCTATTGAAGAATATGTTCCCTATTTTAAAGTGAAGTCTTGTTCATAGCCAATAAGCTAGTAGTTTGACTCTAATTGACCTGAACAGGTTCCCTATTCTGAAGTTGCCTCCTCTTCACACTTTGTAAATACATTATAGCACACAACAACTGAAATTAACCTCAACAGTACATGAACAAAGTAGGCACACGTTGAAATATCGGTTTTATTAAACCACTAAAGAGAGGTTCAGACACATCCCAAAACATGTCAAGTTTCTCCAAGGCTGAGAACACAATATGCAGCCTGTACTTTCTAATAAAAACAGATTTTGAACAGAGTTTCTATATTTGTGATCATACTGTGTGACCTGCTTGTATGTACTTACACAATAGGTGTGATGTTCTCTCTATGTGTTGTACTGTCTCTGTCAGGGTTGAGGGAAGCAGGCAGGACCCAAATGCAGGTTTAACAGAAAATACCTTTATTTCAAGGCCACACGTAACATACAGAGCAGAACTCTCTCCCCCGTGAACACAGTCAACAACAACAAGGATCTCACAAAGACTAACAGAAAAAGCAGAACCTAAATGCACACAGGACTAATCAAACAAACAAGACACAGGTGAGGAGGGAGGAGAAAACACAGGGGCACAAGGTAAACACAATCGGGTAATCAGGCCGGAGGGAACACAGAGACAGGAAGCAACAGACAAGACAGGGGTTGAACACTTTTCAAACTAAAACAGGAAACCAAAAAGACAGATCTACACAGGACAAAAACAGACAGATCGTGACAGTCTCAGTGTGAACATAGATTAAACAGCCAGCCAAACTCTTTTGAAAGCCAGGGAATGAGCAGCCATGCTCCTCTATTGAATTATTTGCAGTCCACTGAAATTCAAACGGAGTGAAACTATAAAAAAAGAAGATACAAGGCACTTAATGATCTCATACATGCAAGGGTAACATACACAGATTAACACTTAGGACCGCTAAGTGTAAACAAGGTAAATATAGCTAATGCTAGCTGTAGCATATCCCTCCGAAATAGGCGGGGACGGGACAGCTCCGGAGGACGGGCAGGAAGGCAGCGCCGGGACAGCTCCAGATGACGGGCAGGACGGAGGCGGGACAGCGCCAGAGGACGGGCAGGAAGGCAGCGCGGGAAAGCTCCGGAGGACGGGCAGGGAGACGCCGTAGGCCGCGATGGGGCCCCTCCGGGGTCAGCTGGATTACCGGAGCAGGAGTACAGGGATCGGGAGCTCTGGGAGCTGGAGATGGCGGGACCCCCGGTGGGACAGGAACCGGTGTCGGCCGGACAGGAACCGGAGCCGTCGGGACAGGTGTAGACGGAACCCCCGACGGGAGAGGCATAGACGGGATCCCGGACGGAGCAAGGGCTGGTGTCGACTGGACCCCAGACGGAACAAGGGCTGGTGTCGACGGGACCGCCGGCGGAACAGGACACGGTGTCGGCGGAACAGGTGTCAGCTGGACCCCCAACAGAACTGGACATGGTGTAGGCGGGACCCCCGGCGGGTCAGGATCTGGTGGCAGCGGGACCTCTGACTGAACAGGATTCGGAGCTGGCTGGACCTCTGACGGAACAGGTGTCGGCGGGTCCCCCGGTGGGACAGGTGTCAGCGGGACCCCCAACAGGTCAGGACATAGAGTTGGCAGGACCCCCAACGGAACAGAACATGGGGTTGGCATGACCCCCGGCAGAACAGTAGTCGGCGGGACCCCCAACGAGACAGGACATGGGGTTGGCTGGATCCCCGGCAGGATAGTAGTCGGCGGGACCCCCAAAGGGACAAGACACGGTGTTGGCAGGACCCCCAGCAGTACAGTAGTCGACGGGACCTCCAACAGGACAGGACACGGTGTCGGCGGGAACCCCAACAGGACAGGACATGGTGTTGGCGGGACCCCCAACAGGACAGGACATGGAGTTGGCAGAACCCCCGACGAAACAGGTGTCGGCTGGACCCCCAACGGCACAGGACATGGAGTTGGCAGGACCCCCAGCGGAACCCCCAACGGAACAAAGCATGGAGTTGGGACATGAGTCGAAGGGACTTGAAAAGGGACTTGAGAGGAGACTTGAGAAGGGACTTGAGTAGGGACTAGAGAAGGGACTTGAGAAGGGACTAGAATAGGGACTAGAGAAGGAACTTGAGTAGGGACTTGAGAAGGGACTTGAGTAGGGACTTGATTAGGGATTAGAGAAGGGACTTGAAAAGGGACTAGAGAAGGGACTTGAGAAGGGACTTGAGTAAGGACTAGAGAAGGGACTAGAGAAGGGACTAGAGAAGGGACTTGAGAAGGGACTAGAGAAGGACTTGAGAAGGGACTTGAGAAGGGAATTGAGAAGGGACTAGAGTAGGGACTTGAGTAGGGACTAGAGAAGGGACCATGGCTGCTGGGGCCGGAACAAGGGCCTGAACCATGGCTGCTGGGGCCGGGATCATGGCTGCTGGGGCCGGAACCAGGGCCTGAACCATGGCTGCTGGGGCCGGGACCATTGCTGCTGGGGCCGGTACTGGAGCCGGAACCATGCCTTCTGGGGCCGGGACCATGGCGGCTGGGGCACGGGCTGGAATCCTGGCCTTGCATTTCCTTCCATGCTGCCTTGAAGCCTTGTGGAGGCTCAGAGGTCCTCCAAAGGCCAGATGAGACCCAGCGAAAGGGTCCTTGAAAGGAGCCTTGTTGGGAACTGTGGCAGGCAGGGGGCTAGCATGCCAGGGGCTAGCATGCCGGGAAACAGGTTTGACCTCAAAGCTACCGAAAAAGTCCTCCACCCACTCGGGTAGTAACTCCCTTAACCAGGGCCTTGAGGTTACTTCTTGGCGTGCCGTAGAGATGATAGACTGCCTCTCTTCTCTACTGGAGGCGTATCGACAGTCATTTTTTAAGCACATTAAATTGTACGTCACCTCGTACAGGCTGTCTGCTGGGTCCATTCTTGGTGAGATCCTTCTGTCAGGGTAGAGCGAAGCAGGCAGGACCCAAATGCAGGTTTAACAGAAAATACCTTTATTTCAAGGCTACACGTAACATACAGAGCAGAACTCTCTCCCCCGTGAACACAGTCAACAACAACAAGGATCTCACAAAGACTAACAGAAAAAGCAGAACCTAAATGCACACAGGACTAATCAAACAAACAAGACACGGTGAGGAGGGAGGACAAAACACAGGGGCACAAGGTAAACACAATCGGGTAATCAGGCAGGAGGGAACACAGAGACAGGAAGCAACAGACAAGACAGAGGTTGAACACTTTTCAAACTAAAACAGGAAACCAAAAAGACAGATCTACACAGGACAAAAATAAAACAGACAGATCGTGACAGTCTCAGTGTGAACATAGATTAAACAGCCAGCCAAACTCTTTTGAGAGCCAGGGAATGAGCAGCCATGCTCCTTTATTGAATTATTTGCAGTCCACTGAAATTCAAACGGAGTGAAACTATAAAAAAAGAAGATACAAGGCACTTAATGATCTCATACATGCAAGGGTAACATACACAGATTAACACTTAGGACCGCTAAGTGTAAACAAGGTATTTATTTTCGCCGTCATGTTGTTTCCATAGCAACAACAAGTTCCTGTCAACAGCGTAAACTTGCCTTCAAAATAAAAGCATCTAAATAAAACAGGAAGTTAACCTAAATTACATTTAAGACGTATATAAAACTGCAACGAAAACAACAAAAACAATGCAACATCCCCTTCAGTCTCACAGAACACAAATGGGGTTATTTACACTAGCTGTGCCATAAGCATGTATACAGGCTAGTATGGCTAATGCTAGCGCGAATGCTAACGCTAGCGCGAATGCTAACGCTAGCGCGAATTCTAACGCATTTTCTCATTGAGTTTAAACATCTCCAAATGTCATCACATAAACACAATACATGTTACTAATCCTTACAGTGTAAGTCATTGCTTTCTGACGGACTTGACCAGAGGCGCGGGAAGGTAATTTGGATGGGGTGCTGAGGTGCTGTCTGATGTGCTAATTACGCACCAACGGGGGGGGGGGGGGGGGGCAAAACCACACAAACACAGCATAACAATGGACTCCAGTGAACACTAGCCGCCCAGGTAAATTAACGGCCGCCAAAGTATAATTCGCGAGCCATTTAGGTTTAATTTTTTTAATCCGTCCGCGAGCACCACTGCATCTGCGATCCCTCGCTCTACCCCTCGCTATCGCGTGAAGGGTCTGCTTTATGCGCTCCGCACAGTAACCCTGCTGCGAGGCTTCATGAGCGTGCTCACTAACCCCCCCCGTTCATAAAGTCAAGTACCCCTCAAAAGTTCCGGTTTATTTCATTTTAAGGATGCGCACCAAGCAACATCTCCAGGTGCTCCTTTGAGAACCAGGGCAAAAAAGTGATGTGCACCCCTGACTATAGAGCACGCACAAAAGCACTAGCACACACACTACAAAGATGTAAAATATTATTTTACCAACAATGTGGAATTTATTGGCTACATATTACACAGATTATGCACGGCTGCAGCAGCAATAACCATAAAATAATAATTAAAATACCACAAACATGATATTGACCAGTATACAGATTATGCACATGATTTGCAGATTTAGCGTTTTCAGAGAGAAAAAATTCCGAGATACGTTTTTGCGCCATGTCAGTGACTTGTGTTGTTGTGCGTCACGTTAAAAGTAGCCGACTAAAAACTAACAAAAAACTTTTTTGCCACATCTTTTTTATTTTTCTTCCCTGAAGCAAAATTATTTATTTTATAGTTTTAAATTATCATTTGAATAATAACATATAATATAAAATATAATCTCAGGCACAATGAAATGAAATACATATATATAAAATAAAAATAAAATAAATTTCCTGACAGGGGAGCTCCGCACCGCCTGCCTGCCGCTAGGGGGTGCTGCAGCGTCAATATGAACATGAGCATTCCTTTCAAAAAAATCACTTTGCTAGAACAGTGATAATAAAACAATGCTCCATAAGTCTGTGTGCTCAAAAAAATAAATACATAATACAATTGTGCAATCCCTTTGCTAGAACAATAAGTTATAATACTTTGCCACTTTGCAAATAAAATGCTGATATTTGGCAAAAAAGTGTGTCTTATCACAGCATTAGTGGCTGCAATGAGCCTGTTTTGCACTTCACATTTTTTCAAAACGGGGTTGCAGGCTCAGTGGCGGCGCCAGAGATTTCTTTTGGGGGTGCTGTGGGGTAGCTTGACGTTTCATAGAGGGTGCTCGAACATTTAGGGTTTCCCATTAATGTACTGGGCACTACAGTTGAATTTTCTACTGCAACAATCCCCACGCAAATACACAATATACCTTCGACTGTTACAACGAAGGCTCGATAATCAGCTCACGGCATATAGGTGTAAGCAGGGGTAAAGTGCTATTTTTATAGGTGGTGTGTGGACCTCACATAGGGTCGCTCGCTCACGCAGGCACACAAAATGGCTCGTTCCACACACACACAGAGCTGAGCTTGAATGAAACACAGAGACCCAGACGTAATTGTACTGTACTATATCATATCATTTTCGAATGAATAATTTTTCAAATTATGATTTTTTTTTTTTTTAATTTTTAATAACAATTTTTCCTCTTGGTCTCTCGCGCCCCCCCTGTCATGCCTCTGCGCCCCACACTTTGAGAACCACTGCCCTATGGTCTGCCCCCGGGAGTCTCACAATAATAAGTGCGCTGTTAGGAGAGATGACGAGTGGCATTCACAGTGGCCAATCAGTGGTACTCAAGCCGGATACGTCACACGGGATGAGGGTTCCCAACCAACCAGAATTGTTTAAACTAAGGAAGTAGCGTAATTCATATACCGATAGCAGCACCGTTCGTCCAGCGGCTTAACGGTATACCAATACCGTCCAATCAGGTACCGGTACTGACTTAGTACCGGTTCTCGATACCCATCCCTAGTGGTGTGTGTACGAAAGTATGATGGTGCGTTTAAGAGATTTTGTTTTTGTGTGTGAGAGAGAATAGTTATTTATGTATGATAGTATGATAGTAAATGAAGGAAGGAATGACAGTACGTTAAAGACGGTATGATACTGTGTGTGAAAGAGTCTGGTGGTGTACATGTGAGATTCTGATATTGTTTGTAAGAGCAAGTATGAGTTGTGAGCTAGACGGCCTCTCATGCGTGAGAGGCACGCGCGCGCGCACACACACACACACGGCCTGACCCCTGAGGTATGTCCAATATGTCCAGCAGTGCTCTCCTCTCCTCCCCTGCTAATGGCTCCGCTCTGACAGAGGAGCTTACAGGCTTTTTAATATTCAGCCCCTGCATATTGACTGGGCTCAGATTGAATTATACAGTCATTTATTCATCACTCATTTCACACGAGAAGGTGTGACGCATTGCCCTCGTACCAATCTGTGAGACATGCATATGCACACACATGGCCACACACATGGCCACACACACACACACACACACAGACACACACACACACACACTCACATACTACAGGGAGAGCAGACAGGGAGGGCAGCGAGGCTCTGCTATCCACCATGAGTAATCATTGTTAACTGTGCCAGCAGAGAGGCAGCGCGAGGGGGGAGATGGGGGTTGGGGGCAGGATGGGAGGAAGGACGGAGAAGAAGCAGAAAGAGGATGGAATAGAAGAGCAGAGATGGTAAAAGTACTTCTCTCAAATAGAAGTACAGATAATTGTGTTTAAAAATGAATGACTAAACTTCCTTACTTAAGTAAAAGTGAAGAAGTATGGGCTTTGAAATGTACTTAAGTAAAAAGTAGCCATTACTACCAAAACATTGTATAGAGTCAAGCTGGTAACTGGACTTCACTTTATTACTGGAACTTTAAAGAACTTCTATTTCAAATCTTAATACTGTCATTGTCATTTTCATCCGTGCACTGATTGTTTTCTGTATGACATTAAGTTGAAATAGGAGCACAATGACTAAATAATGAGTAAAAAGAGTAAAAGTAAAAAGTTGTCAGCAAAATAATTAGAGGAGTAAGTAATGATACCAGAAAAATGCTCAAAGTATTTGTTGTTCAGTACTTCCCACTTCTGTAGAAGACGATGTAAAATAACCTAGGAAGGAACAGAATACATAAAGGAGAGGGGGGCAATAGAGTTGAGGAAGTATAGAGATGCTGTATAGACATTAGTTAAAGGGCCCATGTCATGGCCATTTCCACTGATCATAATTCCATTGTTGAGGTATACTAAAATAGATTTATACTGTGCATTTTTCCAAACTCACATTGGTTTCGCATACAGCATCTCTGTAAAGTATGTGTATTCAGCAGTATTCACTCTCTCCACTAAACGGCTCGTTGCAGCTCTTGCCCCCCCCTCCCTGTGAGCACAGTGTGCTCTGATTGGTCGGGACGTTGTGAATCGCGCTGAGCTCCGTGGAGGTGTGGTTTCCTTGTTTAGCGATACACAGCGAAACACAGCCAAACTCATCCTGAGCACACACAAACTCACAGCCGAAGTAAAAACAATAAGTGTGGCTTGATATTGAGTAAGAAAAAGATGATAAACGCTGTGAGAATGGGTCTGCAGAGAGAATTTCGCCGCGATCCCAACTGTCTGTTATCAGCCTGCAGCCAGGGATGAGAAATCAGCAGAGCTGCCTGCACTGATTGTGTGTGTGAGGAAGTCCGTGGATTGGTCAATTTGGACCAATCAGCAGAGGCTTAACGTAACGGCTCCGCGGACGTAACGTAACGGCTTCACGGATGGGTCCATTTGGTTCAGCTCGTACCCGGAACCAAACGGACCCATCCGTGGAGCAAAGAAAGAAACTGAGAAATCTCCAACGAGGCGTTTTGGGGAGGAATTTTCTATGTTAGAGTTTTACTCGCTACAGGGTGTACTTTGAGGGTTTGTGACTCTGCAGACCGTTTACATCCATAAAAACCTACATAACACACAAGGTGACGGGTAATAACCAGAAAAGCATGACACCTCTCCTTTAAACAAGGTGAAGAACTTGTGTGACTCTGTACTCACATTAAGGGGTCACATTTAAAAAGTTTCTCTTTCACAATTGTATCTGTTAAATATTTGTTCTATGTCCTATATATATGTTGCACTGTTGGAGGAGCCTGTGACTTAAAGTGCTTGTGACACCATCCCACCTATTGTTGTGCAATGCAATGTTGGGCTACTAGTCATCTCGAACCATCAGTTTAAAAATGAATTTGCGATACCGTATTGATAAATATCAATAATTTCGAATATCGCGGAAAAAAACCTTCACTCAGTTTCCTTTTTCGGGACGAAGGCGGAAGTGCGTCACAAAGGGCCATATTTATTCTGCTCCCATTGAGCCAGACAGGGACAGAAGGGATTTGTCACGCGTAGAGATGGTTCGACGATGCGTTGTGTCTGGCTGTTCCAATACAGCAAATGAGGAACTTAACATCAGCATACATAGCTTTCCAACGGATGTCAAGCGTCAGCGCACATGGGAGAAAAACGTGCCGAACACAAGGGCTGGCTGGTCTGTGATGAACCCCACATCGACCTACATATGCAGCGCCCACTTTCTGGCCGAGAATTTCGAGGAAAGGCCTTTGTTGATGGCTGAAACTGGGATTGATTTTTCGCGAAGACGGATTCTGAAGCCGTCAGCAGTGCCTACTCTCTTTCCCACGCCTTCCCAAATCCGTAAAGGCCCCAAAGACTTCGCCAACCCCCCAGCTAAACGCCCCCGAAGTGCCTACTTCGAGCAACAAGAGAAAACTCAGGTAAGAACAACAACCTTTAAACGTGATGTGTTTTTTAGGATACTCTGTGTGTGTTTGTGTGTGTGTGTGTGTGTGTGTGCGCGAGGGAGGGAAAGAGTCGGGGGGTTGTCGTCTCCACTGTCTGACTCGGAGTTAATTTCATCCGATTCAGAGGCATATGGTTCAAATCTGTAGGGCATATAGTCAATATCGTCTACGAGGCTATCACTATCAGATGCTTCATCCTCATATGAGCTCTCAGACACATTCAAAATTAAACTACAATCGCTGTCGGAGCTTGCTGCTGTTTGCGCCATCGTTTGTTTGCATATGTGACACTTGGGTCCTGCTTTGCTGTTGCTTTCTTGTACTTCACCAGAGTCAGTTTGAGATATCAATCAGCTTTTATTCTGCAAACCATGGAATAGACACAGATCCACAGTTTAGCCACAGTACAGTGAGATGTTGCTCCAAAGCTAAGAATCCTCTAACACTTTTACAGTGATCGTATAGTGGTATCATTTGTTTAGAGAAAAAGGATTCTAAATACAAATATAAAGAAACCCAATAACATTTATTACAAACATAAAACAATTTAGTTTGTAATTGTGACAATAAAGATTAATCAAATGACTTAGATGAACAGTATTCAATAAAACATTTAACAGCTCAAAATAAACATACCTCCAAACCATGGAATAGACACACAGATCCACAGTACAGTGAGATGTTGCTCTACAAAGGAAAGTTTCACATCAGTGACGTAAATGCCACATGCACTCCTCCACAACGTTAGCGGCTAACTAGTTAGCTGGAAAACGGCTCACTCTCAGTTTATGTACAATTCTTTTAAAAAGTGATACACTACGGAATCTAAAGACATTTAGCTAAACATAAAATATAACCAATAAATGCAGATAGATTATACACAGAATAGTACACATAGATCACAATTATTATTATATTTATAACTGAGTGAACAGAGCAACAACTCACCCAAAGCTAAGAATCCTCTAACACTGACGGATTCCCAAAATGCACCACATTCAGCACAACACTAGCTTCCGGCTGCGGCTTTTCAAAATAAAATAAAATGACAAAACTATGGCTGTGGTCCCAGTTTAACAGGATTTAATAAAACAAACATTCATTATTTACGCTGTTACATACACCCCCCTTAAATTCTGTTAAACTCCAGGCAAATACTGAACATCATCAAGACAAGAGGGTAAGAAAAAAAAAAAATATTTGTGGTGGCTGTTCAAGGTGAAACCAAATCAAAGACACAAATTACAGTCGATACAAAATCCTCCCATAAGGAGTGAAAAAGGATAGGGAGGTACCAGGCCCAATACTTTTCTCAGACCAGCAGAAGATGCCATTTACACCTTCAAAGCATCTCATCTAAGGCAAAACCATAGCATACAAATCTACAAACGCATACAAATACTACTCGGATATAACCCATAAAAACTGGTAGAATATCCTGACTGCTTAAACCTCAAATATCTTATGGAAGAATGCAAAAACTGAACTAGTAACAGATGAGGTATCTTCAACCTTCTGTGCTGCCATCTCATATATCAACTTTTTAGGAGGTTTGACATGCCTCCCACATCTAGTAGTGACTGAACCACCACAGCCCGCATGAACACTATGAGGTTGCGTGCAAATAGCATTGGTTTCATCAACAACTTCTGTGAAAGTTAAACGAGAAACACCAACTGAGTCTGGGTCAGTCAAGTCAGCAGCACTCACAGGGTCTGGGTCAGGTGGTAGAGTCACACTGTCAGGGTCTGGGTCGGTTGGTAGAGTCACACTGTCAGGGACTGGGTCAGGTGAGTGAGCATCACTGGCAGGGACTGGGTCAGGTGAGTTCATGAGCCAGTCCACAGTGCGATCGTAGCCATCTTCATTGTCCACATGCACAGAGACTTGACCACTTCCACATTCCTCATCCCCATTATCTGAGTTGACAAACGAGGCAGGAGTTTCAACCTCGTCCATGAAAAGAAAGTCAACCGGGAGAAGCAGGTTCTGATGCACAACTCTCTCTTTTCCAGATTGGGCATCTCTTATCCTGTACACGTTAATCCCAGCCCTCACCGACACAACATCATAGGGCGTAGAAACCCACTTGTCAGCAAGCTTTCTTTTGCCCCTCTCACCACGGTTGGCCAACAAAACTCGATCACCCACAGCCAGCGGAGAACCCTTGACTTTGCGGTTGTAAAGCCGAGCATGACGGGCTTGCTCATTAAGGCTGTGATTTTGAGCAATCCTTGCAGCTTCACACAAGTCCTGTCTCAACTGAGAGACAAACTCATTATGGCTGACCACTCTTTCATCCTGAAGCCCATGCTGGAACACAATGTCAATAGGGAGACGTGGCACCTGGCCAAACATGAGGTAAAAAGGGGCAAAGCCGGTTGTCTCATGTACTGTGCAGTTGTAGCAAAAGGTCACCGTCTGCAACACCCGGGGCCACCTGGCTTTCATTGTTGGGGGAAGGGTTCTCAACATATTCCCCAGCGTCCTGTTAAAGCGTTCTGTCACGCCATTACCCATGGGGTGGTAAGGTGTGGTGTGTGACTTTTGCACCCCCGCCACCTCCAAAAGGTCCTTAATTAGTCTGCTCTCAAAGTTGGCACCCTGATCCGAATGGATTCTCTTGGGGAAGCCGTATACACAGAAGAAATCATTCCATAACCGGCAAGCAACATGTTTTGCAGACTGACTCCGACAGGGGAAAGCATGTGCCATTTTTGAGAAATGGTCAGTGACAACCAATACATCAACTGTCTTCTTGTCACCAAGTTCAGCGGTCCAAAAGTCAATGCACACCAGTTCCATCGGTTCGGATGTCTGAATGCTTTCCAGAGGCGCCCGGGCTTCGGGTTCAAGTGTTTTGCCAACAACACATCTCTCACATCGTCGCACATGGTCATTTATGTCTCTTTCCATGCCAGTCCAAAAAAACCTTTCCCTAGCAAGGGACAGTGTTCTTGCACGGCCCTGATGACCAGCATTGTCGTGGGGGCCAAGGAGAATCTGAGGCTTGAGATCATCCGGTACAATGAACTGGAAAAGCTTTTTGTTCAGTCGATGGCATGTTCTCATTCTGTACAGAATTCCATTGTGGACTTTAAGCTTTCTCCAGTGTCTGAGGAGTTTTCTGACGCCGCCTGGTTCAGATGTTGCCTCGCGTCTGGTAGCTTTCCTCTTTTGATGCATATAGAACAGGACCCTGCTTATGGTCTTGTCTTGCTCCTGGAGATTCAAAAGCTGGCTCTGAGGAATAGGAGTGGAAGAGTCTTCCTCAGGCAACTGTGGCAGTGTTAAATTAGCACTGGGTAGGCCACGATCACCATGAGCCCTCAATGCAGCTGACACTTCTTCTGAGCTGATGGAACTTCCCACAGGCTGGTGAACAGGCCCAGCACCAAGGTCAGATGACGTTGACCGGGTGCCTTGGACAACCTGGCAGTTGTTTGTCAGCCGAAAAACATCCTGCACTCTGCCTGTGACAACTCCATTGACTTCGTCCAGTAATGCAACATATGGCTCTTTCAACAAGCGGTAACCAACACATGACTGGACAAAAGGCTCACGGCTCAAGGCATCTGCAACAATGTTTTTAACACCCGGGAATGTACTGAAGATCGAAGTCGTACGCTGCAAGCTTGGCCACCCACCTTTGTTCACAGGCATCCAAACGTGGTTTTGTCAGAATGTACGAAAGGGGGTTGTTATCTGTCCAAGCGGTGAAATGTCTCCACTTCAACCAATGGCTGAATTTGTCGCACACAGCCCACTTCAGCGCCAAAAACTCCAGCCTGTGTGCTGGATAGTTCATCTGAGACCGGGTCAGCGTCTTACTTGCAAAGGCGACAGGCCGTGCAACTGTCTCACCAGGTGACACTTGTGACAAGACGGCTCCGGATACCATCAAAAGAAGCATCAACAGCGAGGATGAAAGGCTCATTGAAGTTCGGGTGAGCCAACGTGACACCATGAGTGAGCTCACTTTTCAGAGTTTGTAATGATTCCTGACACGCAGGTGTCCAGTCATTAGACGCAAGAGCTGCTGGGGCAGAGGACTTTTTCTTGAATTTCTTGCCTTTCTTCGCATGTGATTGAACTTGTCGGCCAGAAATGAGTCTGAACAGAGGTTTGGCCTTCGCAGAGCAATCGGCAATGAAATGCTGATAATAGAAGACCATGCCCAAGAATGACCTGATCTTCTTCCAGGAAGGCGTGACACCATCGCTCTCCATCAACTCTGCTTCCCCCACATCAGCAATGGTCTTCACTTTGTCAGGGTCTGTTCTCACCCCATCTGGACAAACAATATGACCCAGAAACTTAACTGAACTCTTCAAGAGATGACATTTCTTAGGGGCCAGCTTGAGGTTGTGATTTTTCAGACGGGAGAACACCATTTCCAGACGTTCAAGAGCCAGCTGTTCATTAGGGGCAAAAACCATCACGTCGTCAAGGTAACAGAGTAAGCTGCTGAAGTTTTCATCTCCGAATATTGACAACATCATCCGCATGAAGGTTGCGGGACTGTTGGACAGGCCTTGAGGCATCCTAATGTACTCATGGAGGCCGAAGGGTGACGAAAAGGCTGTGTACTTTTTGTGCTCCTCATGAAGTGGCACGTTGTAGAACCCAGAAGTCAAGTCCATGGTAGAGAAGAAGACATTTCCTCCCAGTGCAGCAAGAGCATCGGCTTGATGAGGCAATGGGTGTGCGTCTTTTACAGTCTTTGCATTGATCCATCTGAAATCAGTACAAATGCGCAGACTGCCATCCTTCTTCCACACCAAGACCAATGGGGATGCATACTCACTGTGAGATTTCCTGATTATGCCTTTTTCCTCCATCTCATTCAGTGTAGTCCTCAGCTGCTCATACTGGCTTGGTGGAACCCGGCGGTAAGGCAAGCGAAACGGCCTCTCGTCCACAAGGTGTATTTTGTGGACAAAGTCTGTAGCCTCCCCACAATCCATCTTGTTTCTGGAAAAGATGGACTCATACTTCTCAAGAAGCTGAAAAAGTCTATCTTTCCACTGCTCAGACACCTCACAACTCTCCAAGTCCAAATCTTGTAGCCCCAGCTTGTTTAGAGCGTCCTTTCTTTGTTCAGGGGTCTTTGTTGTCGAAGAGCACTTTGAGACACTATGGCTATTGACTGAAACCTTTCAGCTGGGGGCAGCTCTTCAACTGCAACACATGGGAAGACATCTGCAATCTTACAGTTTCTCCTCAGAGTCACTGGCTCACTGCTTGGGTTAATCAGTTTGAGGGGAACCCACCTGTCACCCCACAGAGGTGTGACAACACGGCCAACCAACACATTTCTGGGCCTTGATCTTGAGTTAGTCGGTTCAACAACCACTGTGCTCCCCACCGACAAAGGTGCTGATGCGGGCAATTTTCCCCAGACAAGGTGTTCACACAGTGGTTCAAGAGTAACACTCTGCCTCAAATTCACTGTGCCGATCTTGTCAGGCAGGGGTCCCCCACGCCATTTCTCAGAGTTGGAGAGCAGGGACAAAAATTGGCAACAATCATCATCTGCAATGTCAACTGGTGTAGCCAGAAGTCTCCAATAATCGTCAGACTCTTTCATCAGATGTATGAGAATCTTGATAGCATTACTACCAACAATCATGTCGTCTGTTTGTCCAGGGATGACTAATGTTGGGATGAGCAACTTAAAACCATAGATTGTCACCTCCAAATCATAGACTGCTGTCGGGTAGATATGGTGACCACCAGCACCAACAACAACAATGTCATCAGCAGGACTTCTCTTCAAATCAGGGCATTGCTGCAAGAGGCGTGCAGCTGCAGCTTCGCTCAGAGAGCATGACATAGAGCCACTATCAATCATGGCTTTCAGTGGAACTCCACTTGCAGCACTAACATTTGTGTAGAACAAGCTGTCGGATTTCTGAAGTTTCTGCGTCATTTGGAAAATGACAGTCTTTCCAGACGGTGCAAAGGAACAAAGAGATTCATACAAAGACTCCAAGTCATCACTGTCACAGCTGGGAGGGTCACTATCATGATCCACACTGTCCTCCCTGAAGTGCGGACCCATTAGTTTTCCGACTGTGGGGGAGCCGCAGGCGACGCACGACCAGAACAAGTAAGCCTAGAATGGTTTGGTGAGTGGCACTGAAAACAGAGTCTATGGTCACGACAGTGGTTGAAAGTAGAGTGAGCAACGTCATGACAAACAGAGCAAGGCGTGTCATGCAGCCCTTCAATCCTGGGACGTCTTGGGCCAGACTGTCTGGCTGGACTCGACTGAACAGGCCTCTGCAGAAGCACCTTCTCCAGCATGCCAATAAAGGCGTTCCAGGGTAGCAGAGTCTGTGGCGTGTGCTTGTGGTGCACCCTGTTCCCCCGGTAGGTGGCATGTGTGGCATAGGGGTAGTGTGCTGTGTGTTCACCCTTACCTTCTCTTCAGTTACCTTACTCATCCTGGATGTCTTCACTGAATGATACTCATCTAATGGCGCGTTTCCACTACAGCGCGGAGCCCGGTTTAAGAGGGCTGTGACGTCAGCGGCCCGACTTTGGTTGCGTTTCCACTTGGCCTAGTACCGGCCGGCGGGTCCTAATTCACAGTTTTTCCGGCCTCATAAAATCGTGGTTCTAGGGCCAGGCTCAACCAGGCTGAACCAGGCTGAGTTGTGACGTCAACACTCTCGACTGCTGATTGGTCAGAGAGAATCGTCACAATCGGCGCGCGAGATAATCCCTAGCGTCGCATATATATATAGCGAAGCTTGCAGCATTTTTGTCAACAGAGGAGATAATGGCAAGGAAAAGCACGCCGTGGTTGGTCGAGGAAGTGACGACGTTCCTACATTATATAGCAGATGAAAAGATCCAGCGGGAGCTTGACGGGACAACTCGCAATATCAAAGTATTTCAGGAGGTCTCTACACAGATGTCCACAAGCGGCTACTCGAGGACTGTCGTGCAGTGTAGGGAAAAACTAAAAAAGATGAAGAGTGAATATCGCTTGGTCAAAGACAATAACAACACGAGTGGTGCCAGTAGGAAAAACTGGAAGTGGTTTGAGCTCATGGACACCATTTACGGCCATAGACCGGCTAGCGTTGGGAGGGATGGAGGCCTGGACTCTGCAACGGCGTTACTGGAGTCTCTGCATGGTACGTTTTTTCTAACGCTCTGTTATTTGCTTGAAAGCGTTGTGTCCCTATCTGTTATCCTTACATTTATGTTCGACAACCCATGCTTTTATGGAGCCCCGAAGGCTAGCTAGCTAGCTAGCCAAGGCAGATAGCATTAGCTAGAGCTATTGTTTGCTAACACCATATGTGCCATTGTTTACGTTCAGTTTTTCTTTTCTATAGTTGTTGTTGCTATTTATAGTATTGTGCTGCAGTAGTTTGTGGCATTAACAAGTCATGTTTCTGTTCTAGATGATTACATTGGCGAGGAGGAACAGTCCGGAACAACGTCCTCCGCATCAACATCCTGCACATCAAATCCAACAGAACACACTCCAACTCGACCAATTCGACAGACGGAACAAACTCCAACACGAGGACAGACACCAACGCCGAGTGCCAGCTCGACACTGCAGCGTGTGGTTCTAGGTAAGAAATAGGCTGGAATTGTGACTTTTTTTAATCTTTAGATCATACATCGTCAGTAAAAAAAGTAAAATAAGCTGCACCACTGTGTGGGAATGCTCTGTTACAAGTAAAGTAACTAGCTAGTAAGCAGCTAGTACAATTGTGTGTGACATCCTATTATATATATATATTTATATTATTATATCATTATCAACAGGCTGGAAATTCACAATCATTGTAAACATCTAGGGCCAGAACTTTATTTAGTTCATCCTTACTGTTGTACTGTTTTTATACATTTTATTCTTATATCCTTGTGTGACCTGTACCTGTTCTGTGTTTTTCATTCTTATTGCTAATTATTATTGCTATAATTATCTTGTCACCCAGGCAAGAGGAAACGAGGAGGAGAGGATCTGGCCCAGCAGGAACGGCTACTGGCCCAGCAGAAGGAACACCAGGAGCAGAACCTGGCCCAGCACAATGAAGACCGGGCCCAGCTGGAGCAGCACTTTAACCAGACCTTGAGGGAGGCGAGGGATGCGAGGGAGTTGGAAGCAGCCTTGAGAAGGGAGGAGAACGCTCAAGTAGAGACCTTTAATTTAGCCTTCCTGCGCACTCTTGGCCAGATGCTAGGGGGAATGGGCAGCCGACGTGCCCCGTCTCCTCCGCCTCTGTGATACAACAAATAACCTCTGGCTGAGATTATATAGTTTATTTACATTTGTACTTTCTTGTTTATTTGTTATCTTTAAAATGTCTACTTTTTATCTTTAAAATGTTTATTTTTTATCTTTAAAATGTTTATTTTTACAATCAATGCCATGTCTTTTTATGCTGCTGCAATACAAACATTTTTTATTTTTTTATTTGTAATGTACACTGCCATGCCATTTTTATGCTGCTGCAACAAAACACTTCCCAAATTGGGTTCAATAAAGTATTTCTTTAACTTATCTTATCGCTTGTTGATAAATAATTGCACCCAACAGCAATCATACAGAAAGATGGCATCATCTAGGCATCCCTCTGCAGTCAGAAATATCATAAACACCATCATCGTCCACAAAGCACTGTACGGGGGTTTATGGATTTAAGAGAATACTTATCACAGTGAAACCTTTATCATCTGTTGCAATTAAAGCAAATAAGAGAATAAATACTTGGTTAAATAATACATTCAAACTCTTTTGCAGGACAACTCTGCATACTGTTTGAAATTGAGTTTGCCAGCTTGAGGTCCTCCTCTAAAACATAACATTACATATTTTGTAATGGTATTAAGAATACATGATAAATAAATGTAGTAAAAATTGCTCAATTGTAATACCCTCGTTGTGCTAGACTCAAACACATTGCTTATATATTTCAAAGAGAAGAGAGAACAAAAGAAAAAACCTATACAAAGACAGCGGTGCACAGCGCTTAATATTTACTTGCACTATATTTCTGTTTATCGGTGTTAGTGTTGCACTGTTGGAGGAGCCTGTGACCTAATATTTTCATTGTCATAACTACACTGTAGCTATGTTCGTATGACAGAATAAAATACTTTGAACCTTGAGGCAGTGTCTTTCAGACAAACCATCATAATCATATTATTTTATGCTGTGGATACTTTAGCTTCCATCCATGTTTACTATTTTTTACAATTGCATTTATGAATATAGCTTTGCTGTGTTTTACACTTTTGTATTTATGTTTATAGTTTGCTTTGATACTTGCTTAATTTATTAGATTATTATTATTATTATGGGGCAGTAAGTACTGGTGCTTGAAATTCAAATATTTACAAAATAGTCAATTCTGATAACATTTTTTGTAACATCATCTGATAACACATGTATGTGAAAAAAAAAAGAGATTTATTTATGTTCAACAACAATACAATGAATATGTAGGTATTACATTATACATTCTGGGTATTCAGGTAGCGCATCAGACCCTCTCGTATGTCCGTGCCCTCCTCCTCTGCACCTTGTGCCACTGCTACCCCTGGCTCTGCTGCTGCTGGTGCATCCCACCCATCATCATAGGCCTCTCCATGACTCTCGCAGAGGTTATGCAGAGCACAGCATGTCAGCACCATGGATTTAACAAGTTCCACATCACAGTCATTTCTTTTCATGAGGCAACGCCACCTTCCCTTCAGTCTACCAAATGCGTTTTCAACCACTACCCGTGCGCTGCAAATTCTCTTGTTGTAGATCACATGTTCTGCTGTCAGCCGTCCAGTGTCTGGGAAGGGTTTTAAGAGCCAGTTCTGCAAGGGATAGGCATTGTCTCCCAGGATGTAATAGCCAGCATTCACCCCACCAATGTCCCTGGTGCAAGCTGGAAAGTAGTTGCCACGACTGGCCAACTCCCACAATGTGGACAGTCTCAAAACCCGAGCGTCATGCAAGCTCCCAGGCATTCCTGCAAACACATTCCAGAAATGTCCCTTTCCATCTACAACTCCTTGAAGGATGATGGAGTGCCAGCCTTTTCGGTTGAAATAGTCACAGTGGTATTCCTGTGGTGCCAAGATGGGTATGTGTGATCCATCAATAGCACCTACACACTGAGGGAGCCCCCACCTGTTCTCAGTGTAGGCAGCCATTTCTGCAAACTTCTGCCGGTCTGGTGAACGAATAATTTCCGGTACTAACAACGTCTCTGCAGCGGCACAGAACTCTTGCACACACCGGCACACAGTTGTCTTGCTCACTCCGAAAAGATGTCCAATGCTTCTGTACTCTGAGCCGGTAGCAAGCTTCCACAGTGCGATGGCCACTCTCTTCTTTAGAGGTATACACTCGCGGAATAGTGTGTCCTGTCGCTCCATCGCTGGCCGCAGTTTGTTGCACAGGTAGGTGTATGTTTCCTCAGACATCCTGAAGTTCTCCACCCACTGAGTGTGTGTGAAAGATGGAACAATCACATTCCACCACTCGGTAGCTCGGTCGAGCATCCAAACACGTGGTGTAAGGCGGCGACGTAACTGCTGAAATACACAAACAAAAGCATACATATTTTAATACGTAAAAGTGGTAGCTACAATTAATTAAATACTTGAAACACTTTGGTCGTATAGGGCGTGAGCCTAAACAAATTGCTAGTTGGCGAACGTTAGCTTACCAAGTAGCATTGCAGTCTAGAAGAAGAAGTAGTAGTGATTCGAGTCGTCGTGTAGTCTCTGTGGCGTTGTAGGACTGCCAAAACTCTCGCGTCAGCTTCTTCTATACCTCGTCTTGCTATAAGCCGCCTCTTTCGAAACAACTTTTGCCTCTTTGTTGTGATAAGAAGCCACACAGCAAGAAGCAAGCAAACGATCGCTTCCTCGTCCTCCATTGTTGTGTGTTGTGGTTGTGTCGCATTGAAGATGGCGTCACGGCAGATTTAAGCAGCGTGACTCCGCCCACCAAAAAGCCGATCGCTCCGCCTACACTGCGTTACTATAGTTACTGCCCCAGTTCCTAAACTGTAATGGAAACGCGCCATCAAAGTGAGCTGGTCCTAACAAGGCCTAACGAGGCCGAGCGAGGCGAGCGAGGCCGAGCGAGGCCGGGCTCCGCGCTGTAGTGGAAACGCGCCATAAGATGTCCTGAACTTCATGAGCAGTCCATTTGTCCATCGTCTTGGACCGAAATGTCAGAGAAAGCTAAAGGGAGGGACAGTTCCTTATGAACATTCAAGTTACTTCTGTGCCAGGACTATCGAGCGTCTTGCCCTGCTCCCTAAGACGCTCAATGGCAAGGTCCACAGCACGGTGCAGCCTGAGCCAGTAGTCCAATGAATCCTCACCTTTCCCAGGCAGTGTGGTGTAAAAGTCTGCTAAAGGGAGCTGTGAGCATGGTGCAGAGTCAAAGTGCTTTCTCAGGAGACTATAGATAGCTTCAGGTTCACGTGTGATGTCTATGTCACTGTTTCTGGTACCAAACCTGACCACGTCTTTTGCTTTGCCTCTTAGATGGGTAAGGATCTCCTCAGCCTGTTCCTCAGTCTCAGGTTGTTTTTCCTAATGAAATCCCTCATGAGTTCCTCCCACTCTCTGACCGAAGTGAAATCAGAGCTGTCTCCTTTAAAGCATGGGGGATCTTTTAGCTTTCTGTGGGATACAAGCTGGATGTGAGAGGCACCAAGCACGTTTGGAATCGACATGTCAACATTTACTGGTGAGGTGGCAGTATTGGTCAGAGGGGCACTAAGAGATGGGCTTAGTTGAGTCATAATGTTCTGTACTACTTTCTGACTAACCTGCTGAAGTACATCTCCCATCTGATTAGCAATCTCAGTAGCAAGGGCATCAGGGCTAGGAATAGCAGTGCTTGCATAACGAGGCTCATATAAAATGCCTACAGAGGGGCTAAGGGAAGGGGCTACTTCCCTACTGGCCAAAGTGAACCCTGGCGTACCCTGACTATCCCCCATTACAATACCACGCCCACAAACAGGGGTCTCAAACATAGGAGAACCCAATATTCCCCTCCCCCTGCCAAAACTAGTTCCCCCCAGATTAAAAGTCATCACGAAAAAAGAAAAAAAAAAGACAAAGATATTCAAAATACAAATGTCAAGCACAGATCAGTAGCAGAGAAAAAAAAAACTAAAACAAACAACACGTGCTATATATATAGAGCCAAAGTACTGTGTCCACCTGACAACACGGAGGAGCAGCAACAGCAGAAACAGTCCCCGGGCCGGGCTGAAGAAATCACCATCCAGCCGGAGAGTCGACGGGTCACGGCACCAATGTGACACTTGGGTCCTGCTTTGCTGTTGCTTTCTTGTACTTCACCAGAGTCAGTTTGAGATATCAATCAGCTTTTATTCTGCAAACCATGGAATAGACACACAGATCCACAGTTTAGCCACAGTACAGTGAGATGTTGCTCCAAAGCTAAGAATCCTCTAACACTTTTACAGTGATCGTATAGTGGTATCATTTGTTTAGAGAAAAAGGATTCTAAATACAAATATAAAGAAACCCAATAACATTTATTACAAACATAAAACAATTTAGTTTGTAATTGTGACAATAAAGATTAATCAAATGACTTAGATGAACAGTATTCAATAAAACATTTAACAGCTCAAAATAAACATACCTCCAAACCATGGAATAGACACACAGATCCACAGTACAGTGAGATGTTGCTCTACAAAGGAAAGTTTCACATCAGTGACGTAAATGCCACATGCACTCCTCCACAACGTTAGCGGCTAACTAGTTAGCTGGAAAACGGCTCACTCTCAGTTTATGTACAATTCTTTTAAAAAGTGATACACTACGGAATCTAAAGACATTTAGCTAAACATAAAATATAACCAATAAATGCAGATAGATTATACACAGAATAGTACACATAGATCACAATTATTATTATATTTATATATTTATGAGTGAACAGAGCAACAACTCACCCAAAGCTAAGAATCCTCTAACACTGACGGATTCCCAAAATGCACCACATTCAGCGCAACACTAGCTTCCGGCTGCGGCTTTTCAAAATAAAATAAAATGACAAAACTATGGCTGTAGTCCCAGTTTAACAGGATTTAATAAAACAAACATTCATTATTTACACTGTTACACATACAGATACTGGACTCCTGAAGCGTTCGTCTTCCCTCTGTGACGCGGCACACCTTTTCGCGGGAGTTTAAGAATCCCAGAGCAGACCCAGAGAAGATCCAGAATATGGTCACATTGAAGGGCAGATTAACGGTTATCAAAGTACAAACTTTCAAAAAATCACTTCACTAACGGTTTCAAGGGGACATTATTTACTGAAATTAATGGTTTGGATGATGGGGGAAAACCGTGTCACAAGCACTTTAAGTTTTTCATTGCCATATCTACACTGTAGCTACTGTGCTAATGACAATAAAGCCTTGAAACTGGGCTTGACGGGGGGGCAGTCTGCCCTCTGCATTGGGAGTTCAGTCAAGATACATGGAACAACAACTCACCTGAACTCTGACCTCCAGACAACCTCAGCAGCTTCTACTCACACAACCTCCTGAGGGTAGAAGTCCATCTCGACCTGTGTATCAGCTCACAGCCGTCACAGATGTTCATCATTCAGGACACCAGTCCTGGCTTCAATGCTTTAAATGGAATTGCAGTGAATCTGTGTTGCCTTCGCATAGTGTTCAATTGTTGTGAACTTTGACATGCTAATTTGCATTCGACCATTTTAAAAATGTCTGGGTAGGGCTGCTTGTTTTTGTGCGCCAAGCATAACATTTTTTGCGGCCCACTGCACAGCAATGTAGAGCCACTCAGCTCATAAACTTGACATTTTGTTTCAATTGACTCAAAGAATCCCTGTTCATTTCACCAAGGTCAGAACATTAAACATCTGCAGAAATAAAAAAAACATGCAGTATGTGTGAGCCATGATGAAGTCAACTCAATTTGATTATTTAAGTAAATGAATTAGACTGCACTAGTTCCAGTCATCAGAGTGAGTGATGTTACCTAGAATTACTAAAGCCAAACATAAGAGAGCGCAGTACCTGTGTGCTGAAACTGCCTCTTAATTCACTTGCTAATGTTTTAATTGACATTGAAAATATAGACATTTAGGCCTGAAATAAAGAATCATACGTTTTCACTTTCAATTGAAGCTTGTAGCCAGCAACCTTTAACTGAGAACTAGTGGTGATTTGAAATAGGATTCGTTCTATTTTTGGTCCCACAGATCCATAGTTATATAGCCAAAATGCTTCAGTTTCTTCTTTTTAATCATCACTATGTCGGTGGTTATTCAACGATTTTGGCCTTATTTTAATATCTAAACTGAACTGTATTAAAGTGTGTAGTTAGTTGAAGATTTGGGCGGAATTTGAAATAGTTTTTAAACCCGATTTGAACACATCAGTGAGCGTACATTTAGTGTTTCTGTGTCTGGTTTCTGTTGAAGTCATGCTGTATGGTGGTCTCTCCATGCTAACCAGTGTGCCCCCACTGAGCCGGGTGATAAAAGAGCTCCATGTCACTGGTCTCCAGGGGGGGGGGGGGAGATTCATTACCTGCCCTGTGCTGCTGACTGGGACACCATTGAGTCTGACGGCTCTGTAATGCTCCGACTCAGAGGAGCAGATAGATGACTGAGTGGAGAACAGAGCGACAAAAGATAAAAGAAGAAAGAAAGGGGTGTGAGAGAGGGATGGAAAAGTGAAGAAAGTGGGAAATGGGATGAAAGGGGGGGGGGTGAGATAGATGAGAGGGAGACAAAGTGGGAAACACATGTTGGAGGAGAGAAAACAAGGGGGCTAATAGAGAGAAATGTCCCTCTGGAGATGCAGTACTGCGCTTATGTTTATGCCATTCAGGTATTGCAGTATTTTTCAACCTGACTCGTTTTCTCATAGTATCCTGTCATGCTACCTTTTCCATTGCCCCCTCTGTGATAAAGATTTAAGGAAGTGCAGAAAACAAACTATATTGGGGCACGAATTACAAGCTTTCTCAATCTCGTAACTGCACTGAAAAAACTAAAACGTTGACTTTAGTTAAATCTGTTATGTCAACAGATTTCATATAACTGTATTAGGTTGGTTGAAAGCAATAATATTAAGTTTAACGAGTGAGAGACATTAAGACTAACACAGAGGAACCAGATGATCTCATAGATGGAGTGAAGAAGAAAAACTACAGAGACATGCAAGTTAATTCTCCACACTGTGGATTCCCCGAAGCGAGGAGGAAAGACAAAATGGAGAAAGCCGTGCTCTGTAGATGCCGCACTCACCTACACAAACACACACACTTGCTAATCTGTCAAGGCAACAAAGGAAGCAAGCCAGGGCTGCATTTGCATGACAAACTGGCCCTGCTAGTTGATTGAAGAGAAAACAATTTTAGGAGACAGACCGACTGTTTGGTACACTGCTCGCTCCTCTGGGTGGGCTTCAGGACCCATAATCAGAGTGTGTGTGCATGTAGGTGGCTGGTTGATTGGTTTTAGTGTGTAAGTGTGCGCGTGTGTGTACGGCCGAGGGAGACATGTGGTAGTTAGGGGAAATGGGATTTAGTTAAATAGCAGGAAAACTCTATGGGAATATCTCTATGTATATATCTAAATATATATATATATAAATATCATGGCTGTCAGTCGATTACATTTTTAATCGCGATTAATCGCATGATTGTCCATAGTTAATCGCGATTAATCGCAAATTAATCGCACATTTTTTGTCTGTTCTAAATGTACCTTAGAGGGATATTTTTCAAGTTTTTAATACTCTTATCAACATATGAGTGGACAAATATGCTTTATGCAAATGTTTGTTTATTATCATTTGAACAATGACAAATATTCTCATGAATATTAAACACAACAACCTCTGAACATTACAAATATTCACCTCAATTCAACCTGGAACCTCTCATACAATACAATAATACAATACAGAGTGTGTGTGTGTGTGTGTGTGTGTGTGTGTGTGTGTGTGTGTGTGTGTGTGTGTGTGTGTGTGTGTGGAGAGACACTGTGATGGATCGTTGGAGCTATGTGCAACTCAAGGCATATGCTCGAACGGGAGCTGCCTGGACGCTGCAATCATGTTGCGCGCACTATCCGTGCTGAGTGTGCTGACTTTTCGTACAATGTCCCACTGTCTGGCTACCTGCATAAAGTCAAGTGCTCGGCTCTGTTTTCATTGAAACAGCTCCTTATATCCGTTAGCGCAGCTAGCTAGCACCAGATGCTAACAACAACAATACACGTAAGGTGTGCGCTTTCTCTCTCTCTCTCGCTCGCTCGCGCCACACATACACACACCCTCCCGGTCCTCCCGATGGCCAGTCCGGGCCTGCCGGTGAGCGTGGAAGTGTGGTCTGCTGCAAGCAGGCGGCAGGAGCGGGGCTGTCAGCGTCAGCTTGTAGATGGTATTTTAAACTCGATGCGCTCTGAAACTACGGGGCGGCCGAGGACAAAAAATACACATGCGTTAATCGCGTTAAAAATAATTAGTGGCGTTCATTTTTTTTGCGTTAACGCGTTATTAACGCGTTATTAACGTGTTATTAACACGTTAACTTGACAGCCCTAATATATATACAACCCAGTCTCACGGCATTTCGTGTTATAGTCACAAAATTAATCTATTGATTCGTGTTCACCAACACAAGGCAATGTAAATAATAACAAATTAGAAGGAAAAAAAGATTTAAAAAATACAGATTTCAGTATTCTGACACAGAACGATTTTAAAAGCAAAGTATTTCTATTGGTAGTATGTTTCGTGCCTGCACCAAATAATAACAAATAAAAAAAATACAGATTTCAGTATTCTGAGGCTCTGAGCCCCATTTCTTTTCCTCGCGGACGGCAAAAAAAGTCCGACATTATACAATTTAAAATAAAAACAATAATCGTGGCTTGATATTGAGTAAGAAAATGTTTTTATGTACCACAAGTGTTCTTAATGCACAAGAGAAACAAGGTGTTCAGACAAACAAACTAAAATATAGTATAAAACAGCAGAAAATGATATACATATATATATATGATGATGATACCCTAGAATTCTGTTTACTGTCAGTACAGTAAAAGTACTTAGTTATAATTAAGTACACAAATGACATCACCCATCTCTTAAGAGAGCTAAAGGTGACCTGTGCAGCAAAACATTTAAATAAATATGTGTCCAATACTAAGAGCCGCTAGATTGTGCTGCTGTAATGGAATATGTATGCAAGGAGAATAAAAACATACGATGTGGTCCAGCTGGAGTTTCATCTGCCTCCTAGTCCCTGCCTCTGTCCCTCTTTCTGACACTTCATCTTTATTCCTCACATACATTTCTCCTTCTTCACTAATGTCTTCATCTCCTCCTGGCTTCCTCCTGCTCTCTTCATTTCCTCCTGGCTTTCTCCTGCTCTGACCCTCCTGGTCTCTTCATCTCCTCCTGGCTTTCTCCTGCTCTGACCCTCCTGGTCTCTTCATCTCCTCCTCTTCCTCCTGCTCTGACCCTCCTGGTCTCTTCAGTGTACTCTTTTTTCCTTTTCCTCTTTCTATTCGTCCTGATCACTTCTCAGATATATCTTTTTGTTGTTGTTGAATCACTCCAGCTACTCTGGCCTGCAAGAGTCTACTTGTGAAAAGCACTGGTACAAATGCTTGTATAACTTTACACGTTAGGGCCATGTAGCTAATAAGTAGCATAGCCTATAATAAATATAAAATCTGAAAGTATTTATCAAACGCACACAGGCAGCTGTGTTTAGATCCAGTTTGATGGTAAAGGATGTATCCTGGTTTAAAGTATCTGGCCTCATTGCTGTGATACAACCCAGTCTCACGGCATTTCGTGTTATAGTCACGAAATTAATTTAATCTATTGATTCGTGTTCACCAACACGATTTTCGAATTATTTTCTCGTGTCACACAGAACGACTTTAAAAGCAATGTATTTCTATTAGTATGTTTCGTGCCTGCACCACGTCTTTTTGTCCAGTCGGGTCTTGGAAGACCGGAAGCTGTGTGGTTCATAAAAACATTTTCTTACCCTAAGCCTAACCCTAACCCTTTTATTTTAAATAGTATAATGTCTGAGTTTTTTTGCCGTCCGCGAGGAAAAGAAATGGGGCTCAGAGCCTCAGAATACTGAAATCTGTATTTTTAAAATCTTTTTTTCCTTCTAATTTGTTATTATTTGGTGCAGGCACGAAACATACTACCAATATAAATACATTGCTTCTAAAATCGTTCTGTGTCAGAATACTGAAATCTGTATTTTTTTAATCTCTTTTTCCTTCTAATTTGTTATTATTTACATTGCTTTTAAAATCGTTCTGTGTGACATGAAGAACATGGGGAAATCGTGTTGGGGAACACGAATCAATAGATTAATTTTGTGACTATAACACGAAATGCCGTGAAACTGTGTTGTGTGATCTGTAATTTAAGTGGATTTAATAGTACCGCATAGTTTAGCAAATAAAGTGGTCGATCTCCCAGCTAGCGCTCTCTGCGTAGTATTTTGTAACGTAACGTCCCAAACAGCGACCGTCTGTTAAACGCTATCGATTCAAACGGCAGCGTTTTATTAATATTTTGTTTCAAGCTCTCGTCTTTAGTAAAAACAAAACTAGTGGAAGGGGAAATGCTCCCAGGGGAAGCTGATCCACCCTCAGGTGCTGGGACAGCTCGTTCCCTCTCTGCAGCTGTGTGGGCCGCGGTCTGTGTGAAAGCCGCTCCGCAGTTTAATGCAGGGCCGTAGCTACGTTTTTAACGGGCCTAAGATCTTAGGTTTCGATTCGTCATCAGATAGGCCGCGCCTTCTCATTGGTTTAATGCAACGTCGTGACCCTTGTCATTTTGAAAATATTCTCCAGGAAAAGCGCGACTGTGACCGTTTCAGATTGATGCACGAGTTATACATCCATGGATCGAAAACGTCAACATTTCTCTGCAGGACGGCAACGTTAGGTAAGTAGACACCAAGTGAATGATTCTGAATATTCATATTTGTCTTCTTGTTTTAATTTGTATAACTAAACAACTAAAAACGATAACGTTAGCAAGTAGAATATTTGTGACCTTATTATAGTGGTAACGTTAGCCTTAGTCAATCAGATTAAAGTTATTCTGACAACGAAAGATGTATTTGTTTACTATTTTAGCTGCCGCTCCCGTGACTTGGGCTAATGTTAATTGGGTACCACTTTACAATAAGACTACCCTTATAAATGGTTTACGAATAGTTTGTAATTCATTTATTAATTAGGTTGTGAACACTTTATAAATCATTAATAAGCTTTTATAAGACATGAGATAAACAGGGCAACTGTGACCGGTTGCTTGCCAAATAGTGAGCCCACATTTATCTGTACTGCTGAGCCTTATATTGGCTACTTAGCTTACTTCGTCTTCTTCATCAGCCAGCATCCTTGGTATCTGTTGTTCACTGAGTTGATTCCCCCCCTTCCATCTTGATGTTTCTTGGCATCTCTTATGACCATTTATGAATGAGTTACTAACATTTATAATTGGTAAAAGGGAGCCTTATTGTAAAGTATGAAACACACCATCTATTGATGAGTCACTTACATTTATAACTACTGAAAGGGTGCGTTTTTTTTAAAGTTTAATACACATGTCCATTTATGAATGAGTTATAACATTCACGCTGACCTAATACACATTTTTCACATGAAATGCAAAGTAAAATGCAAAAGAGCCAAGCAAAACATTTTATTCACACATGATGACAAAGTAATGACTGTTTAGTATTTAGTATGACTGATACACATATTTAAACATAAAAGCTTTTCTCAGACATAAATGAAAGACTTGGTAAGAAATAATGGTACTCAGACTGGAAAGGCGTTGTGTATATTCTTGAACAAGCGTCCAAGCAGTCCATCAGGGTGAGCCAAGCCAAGATGACCATTCAAGAACCTTGAGGTGTTCCTCCAACAAACTCTCTGTACGGTTTCCTCTCAGTCTTAAAGTAACCTGTATATCCTATATAACCTGTTTCAAATATATAACCTGTTTCAATAATTATAACCTGTTTTAATAATTATAACTTTGTCTGTGTAAAATGTATACTTATGAAACTAGACCAAGTGTTCTTATTTTGTTTTGTTTGATGTGGTCAATTGTGTGTGCGTTGACTTAGGAATGTAGAGGATCCAGTCGCCCCCCCGGGTTTTTAATGGGCCGGATAGGAGCATGGGGGGGTTGCAGGAGAAAGGTAATAAAACTGACACCATTGAGTCTACGCAGAGATTGTACTGAGAGAAAGATTGGGATGCGGAGTGGTACGGCCAGGTGCTGAGGATAAACGAAGATAAGGATTGGTACCTCACCCCCGTTCGACCCAGAATTGTTTATTTTATGGCTGCCATAAAAGATGACCTGGGACTGATCGGCGGCGCAGGAGATCCAAACTTCCCACACCTATGGCTGACTCACTCTGATTCGCTGTTTAGACCTCGTCAATGGCTGACTCACTCTGATTCACTGCCTAGGGCTCGCCCAGGAGTGAGTCCACCAATGGATGAACACCTAGGGAGGAGCAACCGACACAACTCCTCCCACACAACTCCTCTCCGTTTGTGGGATAAATATTGTGAATTCTGTACACTCGCGGCCTCTGTTCGGTCTGACTGTCTGATACGTACATCGCACGGTGGAAGAGCTGAGGCCCGAAGTACTTCGTTATATAAGTACTTCGTTATATTGTACTGTTGTTTCTACCATTAAATCAGCTTATTGTTTAATCTCATATCTCTGTCTGAGTCCTTCCTTTTTATAGCAGACCACTCATCAAACGAACAGCGCGGAGCGGGCTCGAACCTTCAACAACTGAAGGGTGCTTAACCCAACAATTTGGTGACCGACCGACGTGATGAGTAGGGTCTCATAGAAGGCACACCGGCAGCCAGCGGACGAACGCGTCCAGGGAAGACACCTCGAATACCTCTGACAACTAAACCAGGGCGCCCCACAACAGAAAGGTGAGCAGATACCTGTTATTATCAAAATCTGTGATTGGCTATACTACAACATTTTAGAGTTGTCAGCGGCATTTTCAGTGTTTTAGTCTTACGGTAGAAAGAGCAGTACTACAGAATAACACTTTCCAGTCTCAAAGAGGAGCTGCAGTTGTGTTATATGTGGGGTATTTCAAGAGGAGAAACGCAACTTTCAAAATCAATTTGAAATGACCGGATCTCGCAAACTCTTGCTGTGGGGTTAATCTAGAAGACTAAACGTGACGATAAAGAGATTCTGTAGACTGGGTTTCGACTCCTTGCCAAAAGCCACATCGCCGAAAGGGGTGTAGAAGCGCTTCTGGAAGTCTCTCCATCTGTTGAAATATACATCGCACTATAAAAGTCAACTAGACTGTACGGGGAATATATTAACTGTGTAACGAGATTGCAGTGGTTATAAATTTAAAGGAAGTCCAGCTGCAATCGTCGTCCGAGATTTCAGTGGTTTTAAATTTGGTAAAGGAAGTCCAGCTGAAATACTCTGAGAAATAAGGTGACACACACAGTAATTCTTAGACGAATTCTGGGGTTGGGGCTCATCGACTAAGTACACAGGCAACCTTAGACGGATCTGGGGTTACGTTAGATATATTTATTTTGAGTGTGATTAAGTGTGGCTTGATATTGAGTAAGAAAAAGGTTGATAGGCGCTGTGAGAATGGGTCTGCAGAGAGAATTTCGCCTTGATGCCAACTGGCTGTTATCAGCCTGCAGCCAGGGAGGAGAAATCAGCAGAGCTGCCTGCACTGAGTGTGTGTGTGTGTGAGGAAGTCCGTGGATTGGTCAATTTGGACCAATCAGCGCGGGCTTAACGTAACGGCTAAGCGGTCCTACGACGCTGGTTATCAACTCGGTAAATCGAGCCAGGGTTTCTCTCTCCAGCTGAGAGCGCGTTCACGTGAAAGGGACAAGTGTACTAACAGCGCAGCGTCATACTTCATTAATGAAAAGTAAATTAATATTAGACAAATATGAACTTTAAACATCCATGACTTAAACATATAATAAAGGATACAAGCCACATAGTTGCACCTGCAAGGTGAATATAGAGCAACTGGTTAAAAAATAAATAAACTACCGAGTGTTTGAAAGCGTACAACAGTTTTATGTTATCACTGTTGCCCATCTAAGACACGAGTGGATCTGACTTTAATTACATTTGAGTTGAGTGTTTCGTCAACCTAATGTGTTGCTTAAAATAATACTTCTGCATACAGTATGTGACAATGTAAGTGTTGCACGGTCAGATACGGCTCGAGAAGCTGACTTAGACAAGGAAATATATGATATATTATGATATTATATGATCGATGATGTGATATGAATGATAAGTGCGACACGTCGGCGTCTTCTCTTCATACGGCAGTTTAAACTGTATTTCCTTTATCCTGTAATATGACTTGATAGATTTAAACTCCGCACGCTGAGCTCTGATCAGGCGCAGCTTTCACTGAGTTGATCTCTTTTCTATAGACGCCGGAGGCAGGCAGCGTCAGGTAAAACAAGTTATTTAGCCTTCCCAAACCTGAGCCTTACGCGCCGCCAATAATACACCTCGCACCGAAAACTATCAGACTGTATACCTGTGGGAATAAAACTACAATAATTAGTAAATTATAGTACGCAGAGATATCTGGTATTTTTTATAAGAAACTAAAACCTTTAGGAGAAGCGCTCTTGTGAGTCTCCGCAACGGGTTGAAATACACCTCGCACCGAAAACTATCAGACTGTATACCTGTGGGAATAAAACTACAATAATTAGTAAATTATAGTACGCAGAATACTGGTATTTTTTATAAAAAACTAAAACCTTTAGGAGAAGCAGATACGAACGAAGTCAAAATGGAAGGAGAATTTGAACGTGAAGAGAGAGAATTAGGAGTCCCTGTTCCGGGGAGTTTAAGGGAACAGTGGGGACAAGCAGAGAGATTGATACTTAGCGGACTTAAGCCCGGAGATCATAAAAAGGCGAGCAGCGATCTCCGTTTCTTACACGATCAGATGATCGCAGAGAATAGAGTAGAGGGTGACGAGGCAATAAGTCTCCTAGCCACAGCACTCAATACATACGAGCGACAGTTGGTTCAGAAATTAGAAACTCTCAACAAGCAGAAGGCAGGTTTTATCAGGGCTTCTAAACTTAACAAAGAAAGGGAGCTAGTTGACAAGCTAAGGAGAATAGGCCATAACGCAGCCTTAGTTATGAATGGAGTGGCAGTAACCTGCTCTCTGAGCAAAACTCCCGCCAAAAATCTGCCCGCCATAGCAGCCCCACCCAGTCCTGCACCAGCCCCTCCCACAGAAGTGATAGAGCCAGTCAGGAAGGAGAAGCCATATGGTGGGCCCCTCCCAGACATCCCAGAGGGCGGTCCCCTCCTCTATCCAGATTTATACAACCCCTTTAAGACCCGACCCCCTCCCTATACGCTTCCCTCCACCTCTAACCCCCCCTCACCCAGTTCCCCTCATGACATTAAAGAACACCTGTATCAACACATACACCTACAGATGAAGAAATACTTGACTTTGTTGCAAAACGCGTCAAATTTTTTAGGACTAAAAAAAAAAAAAAGGATGAAACCTCTGCCTCTGACAGAGAAGACACGGCAAGTCAAGACGGCACAGGGGACTCCACCTTCCTCTGAAACAGGTTGATATAGCCGGTGTCGGACTTTGTTTATGAACACATTAACTGAGGGACAGGTTTCTCCCCATTTGAGCTGACCCACGGCCATCAGTTTCCGGGTCCTGGAGCATTAGCAGTAGGGAAAGAAGTAGAAAGATGGATAGCAAACCATATACCAGCAACTTAAGGGCTTGGTATGAGATTTCTCCACCCAGGTGGCTGACGCCAAAGGGGGACCGGAGAAGCACGAGGCTAACACCGCAGAATTCATCTGGCTGAAGGTCATCCGTCCGAAGTGGCTCAACCCAAGGTTCACCGGCCCGCACAGAGTGACTCAGAGGACATCACATGCAGTTCGCCTCGAAGGAAAGGGGAAACGTGGTATCATTGGAGCCAGTGCGCCGTTGGAAAACCTCCAGCAAGGACGTTAGACGACATCAGAACTGACATCGCTGCAGCAGGACGAGAGAACGACACATCTGACGACGACAGCCCAGCAGAAGCAACGACCCATACAACAGATGACAAGGACAAAGACACAGAGGTAACAACAGGCGATCTTGGAAAGGAGATTACGGCCGGCGAGGAGGCGGACACGAGTCTACGGACCCCGACCCCTGAAACACACGACTCCATATAGGACCCGACTTTTTTACTCCCACCTTTAGGGGCACTTTCCAATAAGTAGCAGCATTTTTATGCCCACCTATAGGGCCTCTTTCTAATAAGAGTAGTAGGTTATATATAACGAGAGGTTATCCCTATAGTTAAAGGGCAGTGAAAGTCTCCCCACTCACCAGACCTTTATTTAACAGGTTTACTGATTATACAGGTTCTGGGAGCACAGTATTTACCATTACAGGGTACTATTTTACACCCTAGTTTTAAAAAATCTCCTTAGGAGATTTTAGCATTGTGTTCAGAGAACCTAATTACAATAACACGGACCACTGATTAAAGGTACTCAACAATGACAGACTGTGGATTACACTTCCTTATTGTTTGTTGGTGTACTCTGCTAGTGGGAATCGTGGTTTTACTTGGGACACTGTTTGTATCTTGAACACCATTCTTAGTTATATGGCCCATTAGCGAATAGCCTTATTATTTGATTGGGTGTTAATTCCTTGTGTCCTAGTAAATCTCCTATTATTAATAACAGAAATAATGTGTGTTCACCCTTGCCTTTATTTTTGTTTTAATGATTCCATTGACCACCCAGACTCCATTCCCCCGCCAGAGGAGTCCGTAACTAGGGTCAAACGGGCCAAACATGAGGTAGTTGTTACCAAAATGTCTCCTAAACAAACCTTCACTTTCCAAGCAGGTAGTGATGGAATAATGTAGACAGGATCAACTATGTACATTACAATGTGCTCCGTTTAGCTAATCTCACTAGGGACCTGTAGAAGGACTCGCTGAACAGCTGGGGCCGACTTCCCTTATGGCTGAAACAGAATAGAATGGCCCTTGACATGCTGTTAGCTGAGAAAGGAGGTGTGTGTTCAATGTTTGGTGATATGTGTTGTACTTTCATTCCAAACAATACGGCTCCGGACGGTTCCGTCACAAAGGCTTTAGAAGGCTTTCGCACACTATCCATAACTATGCATGAACAATCAGGGATACACAACCCCTTGGAGGAATGGTTTACAAACATGTTTGGTCAATGGAAAGGTTTAATAATGTCTCTTTTGATTTCATAGCTACTTGTATTGCCATTTTAGTAACATGTGGTTGTTGTTGTGTGCCTTGTATCCGCTCATTGTGGGACAGACGCAGTAGAAAAGAATGACAGTGGTTATGTTTTGAATGCTTTGTGTGAATTGATCTCTGGAGGTGAGATCAAAAGGGGGATTAAAGTAACCTGTATATCCTATATAACCTGTTTTAATATTATAACTTTGTCTAATTATACTGTTTTAATAATTATAACTTTGTCTGTGTAAAATGTATACTTATGAAACTAGACCAAGTGTTCTTATTTTCCTTTGTTTGCTGTGGTCAATTGTGTGTGCGTTGACTTAGGAATGTAGAGGATCCAGTCGCCCCCCCGGGTTTTTAATGGCCGGATAGGAGCATGGGGGGGTTGCAGGAGAAAGGTAATAAAACTGACACCATTGAGTCTATGCAGAGATTGTACTGAGAGAAAGATTGGGATGCGGAGTGGTACGGCCAGGTGCTGAGGATAAACGAAGATAAGGATTGGTACCTCACCCCCGTTCAACCCAGAATTGTTTATTTTATGGCTGCCATAAAAGATGACCTGGGACTGATCGGCGGCGCAGGAGATCCAAACTTCCCACACCTATGGCTGACTCACTCTGATTCGCTGTTTAGACCTCGTCAATGGCTGACTCACTCTGATTCACTGCCTAGGGCTCGCCCAGGAGTGAGTCCACCAATGGATGAACACCTAGGGAGGAGCAACCGACACAACTCCTCCCACACAACTCCTCTCCGTTTGTGGGAATAAATATTGTGAATTCTGTACACTCGCGGCCTCTGTTCAGTCTGACTGTCTGATACGTACATCGCACGGTGGAAGAGCTGAGGCCCGAAGTACTTCGTTATATAAGTACTTCGTTATATTGTGCTGTTGTTTCTGCCATTAAATGAGTTTATTGTTTAATCTCATATCTCTGTCTGAGTCCTTCCTTTTTATAGCAGACCACTCATCAAACGAACAGCGCGGAGCGGGCTCGAACCTTCAACAACTGAAGGGTGCTTAAACCCAACAATTTACGGACATGTCCTTTGACGGTCGACCAAGCTCTTTCTATATGTTGGGTATGACTGCCAGTCTGGGGGTTCACAAACCACCTGCTGTGGTTTATGGTGTCGTGGTTGTACCCCATGTTACTCAGCAATGCCCTCCACTCATCACTAATAATGCTACTTCCTGACTTAACATGCCGTCTAATCAGAGGGACAAGGTGGCATCTTGATCGTTTCTCCACTAGATTCAACACTAGTCTCCGCCTTTTGTCTTTAACTCTCATCATTCCGAAGACCCATTTCTTCCTTCTCCAGGTATGTCCAAAGCGTCCATGTGCATACTAACAAAAAAGAAATCATAACATCATCTTAGTTAACAACAAAATGCGCACAAATTACAGTAAAAATTGTTGCACATCATGTTTCAAAATGCCATACTTGTTTATTAGGTGCATTGTATAACATCATTTAAGGATAATTATACAGTAATGGTCCATATTGATGATTTTTTTTAATTCTCTTGTACAAGAAAGCCCAGTCTATAACTGCCGAACATAGGAACTAGGTACAGTACCTTCTCCCAGACAGAAATACTCAAATAAAAATTGCATTGGTGTTACCAATGCTTACTATTTATTTGATACCAATTTGGTAATACAATTAATAAAAAGAACAAGGTTTGGGTTCGTTCTTCAGATATGACTGTGACGTTAACGTGTAAGCTAAAAAATGAACTCCAGCTCAACCAACCATATTGTAATATCTAAGTAATCATCTTGAAATATGACATTAATATTTGTAATATACACACATCTTATTGTGAGGTTAATTTCACATACACTAGGCCGCTCTTCAACACTACTTTGATGTTAGCTTGTCTACATAATCGATCATAGCAAATTTAAATTAACCTTATCAATGCATAAAGTTACCTACATAATAAGATATCTCTCTAATTTACAAGGATGAAATTATTATACCAACCTCAAACAGAAGCCGTTTGTTCTACAGTATTATCCCACTTAATGCTTAACACTTCTCTATTACGTTTTAACTTGGAGGCTACGATTAGCATCGTTAGCACAGATGTAGCTACCACTTGCTTACTACATGCTAACCCAAGCCTTAAACGTCCCATGTCATGGCCATTTCTACTGATCATAATTCCATTGTTGAGGTCTACTAGAATAGATTTACATTGTGCAATTTTCCAAACTCACATTGGTTTCTCATACAGCATCTCTGTATAGTATGTGTATTCACTCTCTGTCCTAAACGGCTTGTTGGAGCTCCTGCCCCCCCCTCCCTATGAGCCCAGTGTGCTCTGATTGGTCAGCTCGCCCACTCTGTTTTGATGAGATCACCACCGTTACAGCGGAACATCAGTGATTATGTGTTACAATGGCGTTAGCAACCAGAAAATGACACCAGCAATGACAAACAGATGAGAATGATGCGTGGGGTCTGGGTGCCGTGTTGGCGGGACGTTGCGCGGCTCGCTGCTGTGAGGAGCGGACAGTGTGAGCTGGGTTCATTTCCTGCTTGCTCCGTGGGGTCTGCGAGACAGCGAGACAAATTAACCTGTCTCGATATTTGTCACTACTTACAAATATCTGGGATTTCTTATTGAACAGAACTTGTCTTTCAAGTTACACACGGAAAATGTTGTTTCAAAGCTAAAAATAAAATTAGGTTTCTTTTACAGAAATAAATCCTGTTTCTCTTTTCAGACAAGGAAACATTTAATATCTGCAACGTTTTACCTGTATTAGATTATGGTGATCTGATATACATGAATGCCTCTGACCAGTGCCTAAAGAGCTTGGATACTGTGTACCATTGTGCCTTACGATTTATTACTGGATGTGGATATCGAGTACACCATTGCACTTTATATGCGGCTGCTAATTGGCCATCTTTGTCATTGGTTGGGTTTTATTTATAAATCTCTGCTTGGGTTGGTTCACTCCTACATTTGCTCATATATGTGTCAAAGAGAAAGTCTATATGGCCTGCGCTCCCAAGATTTGATTCAGATGCTGGTTCCTACAGTGAGAACAAAACTGGGTAAAACAGCTTTTAAATATGCTGCCCCCACAGCTTGGAACAGGAGCTGAAACTCTCAGATTTAATCACTATGGGGGAATTCAGGTCCATCTTAAAGGACAGAGAACACGACACCATTGGTAGATGTGAGTGCTCGTATATCCTAAAATCGTTTTAAATGTTACCAGTTTTTAATGATTTTTAATAGTTTGTTTTATTTCGCATATTGACTGGCTAATGTGTCATTTTATTTGTGTTTTACAGCTGTATTTGTCTGCCTGTCTTGTCTGTGTTTTATCTGTTGTAACTTTGCTCATGCTGCCCTTCTTGGCCAGGTCACTCTTGGAAAAGAGATTTTAATCTCAATGAGTCTTTTTACCTGGTTAAATAAAGGATATATATACATCGCGAATGGACGCGGGAAGGGGGGAAGGCTCCACTAGCACACCCCCCCCTAGCGCGTCACAGTTTCGCCGCAGAGAGAGTGTGTGTGTGTGAGGAGCTCCACGGATTGGTCACCATACCCAGGAAGAAAAAGAGAAATCTCCAACGAGGCGTTCTTGGGCAGCATAGACAGGTCTTTTCTGTGTTAGAGTTTTACTCGCTACTGGGTGTACTTTGAGGGTTTGTGACTTTGCAGACCGTTTACATGCAGACAAACCTTTATAACACACAAGGGGACGGGTAATAACCGGAAAAGCATGACATAGGACCTTTAACATTCATTAACGTTAGCTGACTAAAAACATAAGCACATAAATAATGTACTCGAATTTCACTTACCGTAAAACTGCATTCATGCACCGTCTGTTTTAAATGCGGAGCGAGTCACAATAGTGCGATATAAGCATGAAGAATAGTCCACAAGGCACCAGCAGCACAACAAACACGGCCGAGTTCAAGTTATGTTCCCCGGATGAGTTGAGCAGGCAGAGTCCCTGTAGCATCACGGAGCTGCTAACAGAGCAGAAAGCTAACAGCAGCAGTCACTGGAATGACCTGTCACTCCATGTCACCACGCCCTAATTTATGCATAACTTCAAGGCTTAATATAACTTAAACAAATGATAAATGGTAGTAACTCATTAATAAATGGTGATTTGTTTACAATAAAAATTGGCAATTATGGTTGTAACTCATTAATAAATGGGAATGTGTTTTACACTTTCCAAGGCTCCCTTTTTGCAGTTATAAATGTTAGTAACTCACAGTGGCGACTGGTCATTAGGGGCAGGTGAGAAAGTTTTACAAATAATGATTACAAAAAAATGCAAAGAAATGCATTAAAAAAAATATAAAATATATTTTAAGATCATGTTTAATCATCTGATTCGTCTGTACATTGCTGTTTAGTCTGTGTTCTTCTAATTAGTGTCTACAGTGTGTGCCTATTGAGACGTTTTGAGCCATGTGGGAGAAACCCGATCATGCCCCTCCCTCTCACTGTCTAAGTGAATGGTGACTGTAAAAACTACACTGCGCATGCTCAGAGTATTTTCCTATTTAATGTGTGTGGCAAAAAAAGAATGACCATAGGGGCATAGGAGCTGCCATCCCCACCATACGTCATCTCACATAATTCAGAGCTGATTGGCTGTAAGTACGTGTGCCGCGCAAAGTGTGGTGTGTGAAGAGGAGACGAGAGAGGTGCAGTGACGCGTCCTAAAACCCGGAAGTAAGCTGCGCATGGGTTCCCTCGACAAAAAAGCAATGAGATTTCTCCATAGGATTTCAGAAAATAGCTCGAAATAAGATCTGTGGGAAACGTACCTGTTAGATAAATGCACGTTTTGTTCAGCCAGATAATATCCACATGTCTACCCTACTTTTATCATTTTCCAATCATAAATCTATCGATTAGATTTATGATTCGACTTTTGAAACTACAAGAAGATAAGGAGGACTTTATAAAAAAGTAATAGAGATTTTTGTCCAGAAGGGTAGCATGGACTTCATCTTCAAGTCAAGGTAAGACCACCATTTTATTGAAAAAGGGATCTTATTAAAGACCCAGTGAAGTGTGCGCCGGTGCATGATCTGTTATGCTAATACGTATAGTAATGACCAAAATTGTCCATTGGAACCCATATCAAAGATGTTGGAATAGCAACGAATTTGACGAGTTGGAATTTTCCGCTGGGAAATCCGCCTTCGTGGGCGTGGCTTGCGATCTACTGCGTGACGTCAGAAGATGGGCTCAGCCGAAGTGTTTACATTCACCACCGTTCATTTTGTCTCTGTTTCAAAGTGGAATTTACCAACGTTTTTGAGCGAGTATTTTATTGGAAAGTGTTTCGCAGTCGACTGGAAGTGATTGCCAATCGAGGAAACCTGACAATGGAGGCGACAGTGAAGAAAAAGGGAGGAAAAACACACGGGAAGCGATGCATTGCCGCTGGCTGTGGTAATGTCAATTCTGCCGAAGTGGCGATGTTTCTGTTACCAAAAGATGAAGGTGAGTGGCTGGTGTTATTGTTTCGTAGATTCGTAGATTGTTTATGAAAAATAAAGGCCACTGTGTTTGTGTCTACTAACAAGACTATCATGGCGGCGGCAGAGCTCAAGTCGAGTTTCTCCGCCTGGAGATATTCTCACTATTTCACTTTTGTCGAGCACAAAGAAAAGAACGTTTTAGTTAAATGTAAGTTGTGTCTTGGCGGGTCAAAGATCCTATCGACTGCCCAAAACAGCAATTAAAATCTGTTGAAACATCTGCTGAAACAACATGCTGGGACGAAGCTAGTAGCTAAGACCACAGACCCAGACTCATCCGACGCACTCCACCTCCACCTAAGCAACAGCGGCTGGATTGGCACTTTGAAACATATCTTTGTGTTTGTGTTTGTATAGACCACATTGCTTAGCAGAGTTCAGTGATGCAAATGCATGTCAAGTTGATCAACAGGTTGTATTATTCTCCGATGCAATAACAGTACTGAAATGAAGGCTACAGTATAAGGGCATTAATGGGTGCCCTTTTTAAGTAACTAAAAAGTTACTTTTCACAGTAACGCATTACTTTTTGGTGTAAGTAGTGAAGTAACTAGTAATTGTAACTAGTTACTGGTTTTCAGTAACTAGCACAACACTGCATGTGAACATGAATGTTGCATCATGCTATGAACAGATGAATGTATGATCAGGTGATGGCCAATCCTATGTGTAGATCTACTCTAGATCTATGACAAAATATTGTCCTCAACTAAATTGACTTCCATGGCCACTTTCCTCATCTATCCTGTCCGAAAAGCTGTCAAAATCACTAATTTCTCTCGCACCAGTATCACTTTCCGAAGTCTCCGCCATGTTTACAATCACAACTGGGCCCATCTTGTGACGTCACAGCCGCTATCGTCTGCAGCAGCGGTAGGCTCAGACTCTGAAAAATTTGCGATGTTTATCTCGTCCCTCGCACTTCCTAAAAAATTATTTTAGCCATGAACAGGTACAATTATATGTAAGAAATGAAACTGCCATTTCATTTTGGCGCAAAAAAATGCACTTCACTGGCACTTTAAGAGAGAACAATCCAATGTTTAAATGATAAAATTACATGTTCTGTTTAAAATTAATCGAAGCATCAGACTAAAAAAGCTTTGGAAAATAATAGAATATTTTGATTTAGGTCAAAATATAATATTTGTAAACCTGAAGAGTCAGTGCCAGTGCCTCAGCAGCCATGAACCTCACTGCACGTCACTGCAGAAGCTTATATAAACATCTACGTTTTTTGTGCCCCACCACTTTTGTACATGTAAAAACGCCACTGGTAACTCATAAATGAGTAGTAACTCATTAATAAATGGTGATTTGTTTAACACTTTACAATAAAAATTGGCAATTATAAATGGTTGTAACTCATTAATAAATGGGAATGTGTTTTACACTTTCCAAGGCTCCCTTTTGGCAGTTATAAATGTTAGTAACTCGTAAATAAATGGTCATAAAGAGTTGCCAAGAAACATCAAGATGGAAGGGGGGGAATCAACTCAGTGAACAACAGATACCAAGGATGCTGGCTGATGAAGAAGACGAAGTAAGCTAGGTAGCCAACTTAAGGCTTAGTCATCTTGCCAAATAGTGAGCCTGTGTTGATGTATGAAAACTATGTTAGAACTGGTTTATAAATGGTTCTTAATGATTAATAAAGTGTTTACAACCTAATTCATAACCTAATTATAAACCCTTTATGAATCCTTTATAAGGGTAGTCTTATTGTAAAGTGGTACCGTTAATTGTTAGGCTTCATTCACACTGACTCAGGCATTGGGGACAAACCGCTCCTCTTTCCAATCATTCGAAAGGGGGTAACATTACGGGAGTTCCGCAGCGGCCTTGAAGAAATGTTTTTTTAATCCATAATCAACTATAGTCTGTAGGCACCGTTTGAAATAATGAGACCGTTAACGTTAGCAGCTGTTAGCTACCGCCAATTTACATTACTCATGTAGATTGAATGATTTCGAAGCTCTCGCCTCCCGCCTGATATAATGCTGTTAACAGTTAAGTCTAACTTTGCACTACATTTGGTACTGTACATGTGCAATAGACCAATTCCAGTTGTGGAGGAAGTTTTCATATGATTTAAGTTGAGTAAAAGTACAAATACCACCCTGTGAAAATACTATAAGTAAAAGGCCTGCACTTGAAACCTGACTTGAGTAAAAGTATGTAAGTATAATCAGCAAAATGTCCTTTAAGTATCAAGTAAAAGCACTCATTGTGCAGTGAAATTGTCCCTGTCAGTGTTTTACTATTGTTGGGATGCTTTTAGGATTTATATTACTGCTGCATTAATGTGTATGTTGCATTTGACTTCTGTGCATGATAATGGCCGAGCTGATCTGATTTGCTATCAAAGGTTTTTGTCAGTGTCTGACCCATCCATCAAAATATGATGTACGGTGTACTTATATTTTTGTTTATTGTTATCTTACAGTCATCTCCAGCCTTCAGGAGTACTCTGGTCCAGTGGAGGCAACCCTACATCCTAGCAGTTGGGACCACAAGAAACAGCTCCATGAGTACTACATTGGATGGTGAGCTCCTTCCCTGCAAGGCCAAGTCTTCCCCTGTCAGTTTTGATGAACTTTTTAAAGCACATTATGTGTTTGGGATCTCCTATGACCTTAAACGGAATGTACACATTTTTGCAGACCACCATCTACAACATTGATGTAAACTGGTTGCCATGTACACTTTTGGTTGTTGATCATCCTGTGTGGTGATTGTTAGTCTTTCAAAACACAATTTTTGTCAGTTTACTTTGCACATTAGCACTAGTGTATGGTATTCCACGTTGTCCATTTGTTGTAACATGTATCATTTTGGAATGATGACCTCTAAAGTGTTTCCCCAGGCTAAAGAGGCCTAATGAGCAAATGTACAAAGGCTCACCTATGACCAATGTATTTTGTGGGTTGTTTGATGTTGCTACTGATTAGATGTTATGTGTGTGTGTAGAGACACTGTGATGGATCATTGGAGCTATGTGCAACTCAAGGCATATGCTCGAACGGGAGCTGCCTGGACGCTGCAATCATGTTGCGCGCACTATCCGTGCTGAGTGTGCTGACTTTTCGTACAATGTCCCACTGTCTGGCTACCTGCATAAAGTCAAGTGCTCGGCTCTGTTTTCATTGAAACAGCTCCTTATATCCGTTAGCGCAGCTAGCTAGCACCAGATGCTAACAACAACAATACACGTAAGGTGTGCGCTTTCTCTCTCTCTCTCGCTCGCTCTCGCGCCACACATACACACACCCTCCCGGTCCTCCCGATGGCCAGTCTGGGCCTGCCGGTGAGCGTGGAAGTGTGGTCTGCTGCAAGCAGGCGGCAGGAGCGGGGCTGTCAGCGTCAGCTTGTAGATGGTATTTTAAACTCGATGCGCTCTGAAACTACGGGGCGGCCGAGGACAAAAAAATACACATGCGTTAATCGCGTTAAAATAATTAGTGGCGTTAATTTTTTTTGCGTTAACGCGTTATTAACGCGTTAACGACTTGACAGCCCTAGTTTTCAAGCATCAGATGTGTACTTTATTTCCTGAAGTGTTAATGATTCACCCCAAAATTGTTTGGTGGTGTACACCAGCTAAACAGCACTGAAACAGTGTTAAAAATGACCATGGAGTACATTTTCTCTTTCAAAGTGTTGAATAAGGACTTCCGGTGGCACCATGCCCACGTAAGACGCAAGGTTTTGTGCTCCGCGGATTTAGTGCCCTACCAAACGATATATGTATCGAAACTCGGCAAATGAACGCCCAACTACACTCTGAGTATGAGCTCTAGTGAAAGAACAACTAGAAATCAGAAATCATCTAAAAGCGGGAAGAAATCAGTGAAAACAACCACCGCTAGCATTAGCGCGCCTAGCATGGCTAAGTCTGTCGTAGCAAGCAAAGCAGGGGGCGCTGCTGAGACGAGCATGGAGGACATTCTACGATCAATAGAGAAATCGAACCAAGAAATACGAGGGGAAATTCAACTGATGAGAGAAGATGTAAAAGAATTCAAAGGTCAAATTAGTGAGTCATTTAATAGACTGGAAACATCGGTCGGCGGTCTAAGTACACAGCTAACAACACTGGAGAAGAGGTCGTTGACGCGGAGGGCGTATCGGTGACACGGAGGAGAAGTCCGCGATCCATGGCAGAGCCATTAGCTTTCTACTGCAACAAGAAGCTGAGCTCATGGAAAGATGTGAGGACCTCCAGAACCGGGCGAGAAGACAAAATCTGCGACTATATCAGATCCCCGAAAGCTCGGAGGGAAGGGACATGGTGGCCTTTATTAAGAAGCTACTTCCAACCGTGTTGCCCTCACTACCGCTGAAGGAAGATGACATCAGAATCGATCGTGCCCATAGGACACTACCCCGAGATCGAAAGAGAGTGACCCCCCTCGCCCGATTTTGGTAGGATTCGCTGACTACACAGTAAAGGAACAGATCCTACGGCAGGCCTGGACACAGGGCCAAGTGAAGATGGGTGACAGGCAAATCTACTTCGACAATGACTACTCACCTGAACTGCAGCGAAAACGTGCCCAGGTTAGATATGTCATCAAAGAACTCAAGCAGAAGAATGTCAAAGCGAAGTGCCTATACCCAGCTCGGCTGAGGATGATGGTGGGCTCGGTGGAAAAAACATTTCCGACACTGATGGAAGCCGCTCCGGCGCTTCAGAAAATGAACATTCAGATCCGAGTTGATGAGCGGGACAAACTTCAGAGTGAGCTGACCAGGAGCAGATGGAAGAGACAGGACAACCGCAGAGGGTAAAATGGGAACTTGCTGTCGGAGGAGGACTGTAGGGTTTTCTTCCCTGGAAACGGCTGACAGGCACGATGAAGTAAGCTTGATCATTCAGTCAGAGATGAACATTTGTGAATAACGTTTTCTGGAAGGGCTCATTATTTTTAATTCTATTTTTATTTTACATTAGCCTAGAGACTCTAGTTTATTTTTGAATTTTGCCGAGTACAGAATGTTACGTTACTAGCATAATGATCGTTTGGGTTAGGATCCGCGGTTGCGACTGACTAACAAAACGAGTGACTCACACTCAGCCGTAGGGCCGCAGCAGTATAGCCAACGGGCTGGGTCTGCTGCACTTACACGTTGTGTGTTTATCCCAGAGAGATGCCGCCACTCTCTGCCCGGTTCCACACGGGGACTGGTCGCTTTGCATAGGCCAGTTGAGGAATTGGAAGCCAGTTTGAAGTGTTTTGTTTCTAATACTGTGTTTATCGTTTTTGTTACTCTTTACTCCTTTACAGCTGATAGGGCCGTTACAATGTATGACCCTGACAGCAAGGACTAAAGGTAGACCTATGTTGGATAGTATAACTGTAGTTAGTTACAACATTAAGGGATTGGGAAATCCTATTAAGAGGAAAAAAATACTTTCTCAGCCTAAGGCTTTGAAATGTTCAATTCCAATGTTACAAGAGACCCATATGTCTGAAGTTGAGCATTTAAGTTGAGGAGAGACTGGGTGGAACGGGTTTACAGGGCATCGTATAAGGGTGGGAGGAAGAGGGGGGTTGCGATCTTATTCAGTAAGTCTGTGTTCTTTACCATCGAAAGAGTAATTCAGGACGAGGAAGGCAGATATGTCATGGTGATAGGCACGATTGGGGAAGATAAATTCACATTTCTAAATGTATATGCCCCGAATGAGGATTGTCCTTATTTTTTCAAGAAAATAGCTTCCAAATTGGCAGAGGAGGGGGAGGGAACTATTGTGATAGGGGGGGACTTCAATTGTGTATTAAATTTGAGCATGGACAGATTGCCTGCTAAGAAGGGAATCAGATCTAGGAAAACAACCACTGCCCTGGGGATGTTAGATGGACTGGGTTTGATAGATGTCTGGCGATATCTCCATCCCAAAGATAAAGATTATACATACAGATCTCTAGTTCATGGGAGTTACTCTAGAATAGACATGTTTTGCCTATCTAAGGTTGACATGCATAGAGTAACAGAATGTAAGATAGAACCAATCACACTGTCTGACCATGGCCCCATCACAATGAAAATGAACCTAGGTCAGGATAGACAATTCAGATATTGGAGGCTTAATGTCTCAATATTAAATGATCCCCTGATCCAACAGGAATTACATGACGGCCTAAAGGAGTATATTGATATAAATGATAATGGTGAGGTTACTCCTTCTATTTTATGGGATGGTTCTAAAGCTGTAATGAGGGGAAAGATCATTCAAATTTCCTCTAGATTAAAAAAACAAAGAGAGGCGAGGAGACTTAAATTAGAGACTGAAATAACTAGACTTGAAAGGGAACACAAAGTATCGAGGGACAGGGTCACACTGGATTTGCTAAAACATGAAAAACAAAAATGAGATGATCTACTTACCTATAAGGCAAAGGGAGCGCTTATATTTGTAAAAAGGAAGTATTATGAAATGGGTAATAGAGCGAGTAGGTTATTGGCCTTTCAACTACGCAAGGCTCAATCCAGCTGAGTGGTTTCTAAAATTAAACATCCAGACACAAAGAAAGTTACATCTCAGTCTAAAGAAATAGCAGAGGCATTTGCTGTGTATTACAAAAAGCTATATGAGGGCCAGGAGGTACAAGGGAAAGAGGATAAGATATTACGTCTCCTTGACTCGGTAGAATTAAACAAATTGTCACAGGAGGAGGCCGACATGATGTGTTCCCCCATTACAGTAGAGGAAATAGTAGACAGTATTGGTAAACTCAAGAATAACAGATCTCCCGGTATCGATGGGTACTCAGGGGAGTATTATAACGTTTTTGTGAATGAGTTGGCACCAGTCTTATGTCGGGTATATAATTATGCATTGGATGAAGGAGACCCACCGAAATCCTGGTGAGAGGCAATCATTACGGTTATTCATAAAGAAGGGAAGGACCCCACACAATGTGTGGGTTATCGGCTCATAAGCCTTCTCTGTCAGGATTTAAAAATCCTGACCTCTATTCTGGCTGGTAGAATACAGAGGTGCATTAGGAAGCTAGTACACCCAGACCAAACAGGATTCATTGCTGGGCGCCATGGTACTAATAATGTTAGAAGAGCTCTCAATTTAAAATCACTTGCAGCTGGGAGGAAAACCCCATCAATGCTTCTCAGTCTAGACGCTGAGAAAGCATTTGATAGATTAGATTGGACATTTCTGCAGAGGACAATGTCACATATGGGCTTTGGTCAGACCTTTATTAACTGGGTCAAAGTGTTTTATAATAACCCAAGATCGAGAGTTAGAGTCAATTGCTCAGATTTCTTTGCGTTGGGAAGGGGGACGAGGCAGGGAGATGCTTTATCCCCAGCCCTGTTTGCCCTTAGTATTGAACCTCTTGCAGAACTAATCAGGAGTAATCCTCATATACAGGGAATAAAAGATGAGGATGGGCATCAACATAAGGTGGGTTTATAGGCGGACGATATAATATTATTTCTGGAAAGTCCAGAGTCCTCTGTCCCGGCCCTCCTACAAAATCTGGAAGCATATGGCCTGGTATCTGGATATAAAATGAATCCCACTAAGTCAGAGGCAATGATGATCTCGGGGATGTGGCCAAGTCAACTTAATGGTACAGTGTCCTTTCACAGGTCTGGTCAGGGATTTCGATACTTAGGGATTGCACTCACCCCCAAAATAACACAGTTGTTCCAAGCTAATTATAAAAAGATATTTGAGGTGTTTAAATCTGACTTAACTAGATGGGATGTGCTGCCGTTGTCACTTTTGGGTAGAATAGAGGCTGTAAAAATGAACTTATTACCCAGACTTTTCTTTTTGTTCCAATCTCTGCCTATTTGGGTCCCGGCATCTGCCTTCAATATGTTGGATAAGCTTATATCTACATGTATATGGCAGAATAAGAGGCCGAGGGTGAGATATAAAACACTTACTCTTGGGAAGGACCAGGGCGGGCTCAGCCTTCCCAACATAAAGCATTACTTTTGGGCGGCGCAATTAACAGCAGTGGTAGCCTGGATTCGAAATGACACAGAGACAGGATGGGTTAGTATAGAGCAGAGCTCATTACCAGGGATACCTTTGTCCACTCTGGTTTTTATGAGCCAACAGTCTCAAAAGAAAGTCGGAGTCCAAAACATATATGTGAAACACACCTTAAAAGTGTGGTCTGCGGTACAAAAGAGATTTAGGGGGACAGTTGCCCTCTCTCGAGCTATGCAAATAGTTGGAAATCTAGAATTCCTCCCCTCAATAGCGGACAGTACCTTTAAAGACCCAGTGAAGTGTGCGCCGGTGCATGATCTGTTATGCTAATATGTATAGTAATGACCAAAATTGTCCTTTGGAACCCATATGAAAGATGTTGGAATAGCAACGAATTTGACGAGTTTTGAATTTTCCGCTGGGAAATCCGCAGTTGACCTCCGCCTTCGTGGGTGTGGCTTGCGATCTACTGCATGACGTCAGAAGATGGGCCCAGCCGAAGTGTTTACATTCACCACCGTTCATTTTGTCTCTGTTTCAAAGTGGAATTTACCAACGTTTTTGAGCGAGTATTTTATTGGAAAGTGTTTCGCAGTCGACTGGAAGTGATTGCCAATCGAGGAAACCTGACAATGGAGGCGACAGTGAAGAAAAAGGGAGGAAAAACACACGGGAAGCGATGCATTGCCGCTGGCTGTGGTAATGTCAATTCTGCCGAAGTGGCGATGTTTCTGTTCCCAAAAGATGAAGGTGAGTGGCTGGTGTCATTGTTTCGTAGATTCGTAGATTGTTTATGAAAAATAAAGGCCACTGTGTTTGTGTTTACTAACAAGACTATCATGGCGGCGGCAGAGCTCAAGTCGAGTTTCTCCGCCTGGAGATATTCTCACTATTTCACTTTTGTCGAGCACAAAGAAAAGAACGTTTTAGTTAAATGTAAGTTGTGTCTTGGCGGGTCAAAGATCCTATCGACTGCCCAAAACAGCAATTAAAATCTGTTGAAACATCTGCAGAAACAACATGCTGGGACGAAGCTAGTAGCTAAGACCACAGACCCAGACTCATCCGACGCCACTCCACCTCCACCTAAGCAACAGCGGCTGGATTGGCACTTTGAAACATATCTTTGTGTTTGTGTTTGTATAGACCACATTGCTTAGCAGAGTTCAGTGATGCAAATGCATGTCAAGTTGATCAACAGGTTGTATTATTCTCCGATGCAATAACAGTACTGAAATGAAGGCTACAGTATAAGGGCATTAATGGGTGCCCTTTTTTAAGTAACTAAAAAGTTACTTTTCACAGTAACGCATTACTTTTTGGTGTAAGTAGTGAAGTAACTAGTAATTGTAACTAGTTACTGGTTTTCAGTAACTAGCACAACACTGCATGTGAACATGAATGTTGCATCATGCTATGAACAGATGAATGTATGATCAGGTGATGGCCAATCCTGTGTGTAGATCTACTCTAGATCTATGACAAAATATTGTCCTCAACTAAATTGACTTCCATGGCCACTTTCCTCATCTATCCTGTCCGAAAAGCTGTCAAAATCACTCATTTCTCTCGCACCAGTATCACTTTCCGAAGTCTCCGCCATGTTTACAATCACAACTGGGCCCACCTTGTGACGTCACAGCCGCTATCGTCTGCAGCAGCGGTAGGCTCAGACGGCCGTTCACGGGATGAAAAATTTGCGATGTTTATCTCGTCCCTCGCACTTCCTAAAAAATTATTTTAGCCATGAACAGGTACAATGATATGTAAGAAATGAAACTGCCATTTCATTTTGGCGCAAAAAAATGCACTTCACGGGCACTTTAAGAAGTGGGCAGACAGAGGTCTAAAGATTATTGACCAATTATTTTATGATAATATTTTGCAGCCATTTTCCTATCTCCAGGAGACGCCTCAGTTACCATCGTGTGACATGTTTAGGTATTTACAGATTAGGCATTACATTACAACACATAGAGATTGGAACATAATCAAGAATTCCCCAACAAACATTGAAACATATTTTATCAATATAATTAGGCACAATATACCGACTAAGAATCATGTTTCCCATATTTATAGGAACCTATTAATGGATTTACCGGATAACACTTTCCACATAAAAAATAAATGGGAGTTAGAGTTGAATATTATAATTGAAGATGGGGAATGGGAAACATTGTGTAAGGGCTGTCACAAAGGTATAAACAGTAATGCGTGGAAGGAGTTTGACTGGAAGACAAAGACACGGTTCTTTAGGACAACCTTGATAATTTCCAAATTTGTAGACAGCCCCACAGCAAAGTATTGCTGGAGGGAGTGCGGCCTGATTGGTGACCACTCACACATATTCTGGGACTGCCCAAAGATGGTATCTTTCTGGCATGGGGTAAAGGAGGAGATAGACAGAATTATGGGAATTGATCTACCGCTCAACCCTAGTCACTTTATACTTGATCTGTTTGCAGAGGATGTATGTAATAGACACCAGAAGTACCTGTTGCATATACTCCTGATGACTGCTAGGAAAATGGTAACATTGAATTGGAGGAAGCCACAACCACCTACACTGGCACAATGGAAACTCAAATTAAAGGAGGTATATGGGATGGAGGCTCTGACTGCCCAATTACAATTAACGACAGACCTGTTTCAACAGAGGTGGTCTCCCCTAACGAGTTATTTCTCTGCCTGAGAAAAATCCCAGATCCTGTGATGTATGTGTGGTATTATTTTTAATATTATTACTACTCTATTGTCATTTCTTGTTTGTATTTTCCTTTTCCTGTTTTGATTTTCAAATGGATGTATAGGGTCTGCATTTTTTATTTGATCTTTTCCAACATTTGCTGATATGTACTGTCTTTGGTGTATATTGATACTGATGTGCTGTGAAGTGATGTAAGGTGTTTGTGCTGTTTTGTTTTTTCTTTGTTCAATAAAAATAAAGTTAAAAAAAAAACAAAGTGTTGAATAATCAGCTCTGCACAATGACACTAAAACACTGACTAAGAGTACATTTTTTACTTTCTTAGGGTTCTAAGTATACACTGCACGTGTTGGAAAGCACTCAAACAGTGTCAAACTGTTATATATAGAGTATATTTTGACTTCCAAAGTGTTCAAATCGAACTCTTTATTTGGAGTTTATATTTTACATAGGGCTGTCAAGTTTGTTTGCATTAACGCGGTAATAACGCGTTAATGCAAACAGAATTAACGCCACTAATTATTTTAACGCGATTAACGCATGTGTATTTTTAGTCCTCGGCCGCCCCGTAGTTTCAGAGCGCATCGAGTTTAAAATACCATCTACAAGCTGATGCTGACAGCGCCGCTCCTGCCGCCAGCTTGCGGCAGACCACACTTCCACGCTCACCGGCAGGCCCGGACTGGCCATCGGAAGGACCGGGAGGGTGTGTGTATGTGTGGCGCGAGCGAGAGAGAACGAGTACACCTTACGTGTATTGTTGTTGTTAGCATCTGGTGCTAGCTAGCTGCGCTAACGGATATAAGGAGCTGTTTCAATAAAAACAGAGGAGCGACATTTCGCCGACAACTGCGCCGAGCACTTGACTTTATGCAGGTAGCCAGACAGTGGGACATTGTACGAAAAGTCAGCACACTCAGCACGGATAGTGCGCGCAACATGATTGCAGCGTCCAGGCAGCTCCCGTTCGAGCATATGCCTTGAGTTGCACATAGCTCCAACGATCCAACACACACACACACACACACACACACACACACTTTGTATTGTATTATTGTATTGTATGAGAGAGGTTCCAGGTTGAATTGAGGCGAATATTTGTAATGTTCAGAGGTTGTTGTGTTTAATATTCATGAGAATATTTGTCATTGTTCAAATGATAAACAAACATTTGCATAAAGCATATTTGTCCACTCATATGTTGATAAGAGTATTAAAAACTTGAAAAATATCCCTCTAAGGTACATTTAGAACAGACAAAAAACGTGCGATTAATTTGCGATTAATCGCGATTAAATAGTTTAATCGACTGACAGCCCTAATTTTACACTTTTGACAGTGTTCAGAGAACACCTAACTCTTGGACCTATATATACACCGAAACTGGTGTTAAATGTACTCTTATAGAGTAATATACACTGTGATTTCTGCTGTGTGGTTAGTTACTGGTTAACAGACTGGGGGGTACTGTATTAATGAATAATTAGTTAATGGTTACCCAGCTAGCGGGGAACGTTCTCACAACTTTGGCTAACGTTACCTACAGGTTCTAATAATGTTTTAAAGAAACGTTTTAATCTGATGTTCAAAGAACCTTTTTAGGATGTTTATTATTTCAAATAATGTTCCTATAAGGTTTAAGGTTAACTAAGACATAACGTTTTAACTGCAACATTCAGAGGATGTTTTGAGGCCTGAGATGACAGAAAGTTTTTTATAAAACGTTCCTTTAATGTGATATGTTAACAAAGGTGGAACGTTTTGCCTGCAACATTCTGAGGATGTTTTTTGGACGTTGTTGGGGTAACACATTAAAGATGTTCTTTTATAAAACATTCCCTCAATGTTACATGATAAAATAGGAAGAACATTCGGATAAAGTTTTCAGGAGGTTATTCTTTATTTATAAAAACGTTCCTGTGATGGCAAATATTAACACGGTCATGGTCAACGTCAGATTTATTTGTAGAGCGCTTTAAAAAACAAACTTGTTGCATTTGTTTGAAAAGGATGTTTTAAAAAAATCTGATGTCACCATATTTTCCTTTTGAAAAAAAACAAACAAGCACGTAATTCATGATAAGCTGTAAGCAGATATTGCATATGGTTTGAGGTGGCAGGTGTGAGTTCCCAGCTAGACATTTTTGGTTCTAAAAACATTCTGAGAATGTCACCATTCATTGTTCTAGGAATGTTTTCAGCGGGAAGTTTTAGTTTGGTTCCCAGAATGTTCTTCTGAAAGGTAGGATAACGTTCTTTAAAAACATTCTTGAAATGTTTGTTGATAACCTTCTTAAGATGTTTTTGATAACCTTCTTAAACCTGTTAAGCCCCAAGCCTATTTTTCAGGTCTCAGGCTCGAAAATGACGTTCCCAGAACAAATGACAATAGCTTCCCTTCTAAAAGGGGTGAATTAATAATCTTTTTTCTCAAAGTAATGATAAACCTGTGAGTTGGATGTAGAAAAGTCAGAATCAATATAGATTGAAGTAATTTCAGATTGAACATAGTAAAAAAATGTAAATGATAGTGTCCGTCCAAAAATAAACCATTACTTATAGTGAAAACCACCCTTGAATGATAGGATAGTAGACTAAAAGCTTTAGGAATCCAAATTCTAACATATAATAAGTACCCTGTATCAAGATTGATGCAAAACAAGTGACATCTTACATTTTTAGAGAGGTTTAGCAAAAAAAAACCCACCTCTGGGGTCATTTGGGTGGAAATGGGTGTATTTGCCGTTTCTCTGGAACCCATTGGTCGATTTTAATGATTGACATCTCTTTTGAACCGTTAGAGCCAATAGAATCGAAGGGGAATTTCCACATACACACACACATTACCATTGAGAAGTGAGAGCTATGCGCACGCAGTTTGCCCAAAGCGAAACCTATCTTACGCTCTGAAATCTGAAAACTAGTTTTATTGCTGATGGATTATCAGAAATCATTTCAAAGTGACACAGACACATTGGATTAACCTATGGATTAACCTTCAGCAGCGTTTTTATCGTTTTAATGCCATTGAAGACAACTTTTGATCAGACAACAACAAAGGTAAGACATATTGCCGTGTTGGCTACCTAATGCTACGTTGTGTGATGTCTTTGTTATCTTCTCATGTCGCGAGTTTGGATCGGTCAGTAATGATACTAATACCTGTAGAATCTGGGGAATCTCAGCTTGCTAATCGATATCTTGTTTGTGCAGATACGATAAGTAATAAGGGTATTTTAACGTGGGTTCTGTGCTAAGTGTGTTAGCATTTTGCTAAAAATTGTTAATATTGTCTGATAGCTGAGTTTCTTCCCGTTAAGTGGGTATGACACATTAATAGGTTTTTAAATGTTAAGAAGCCCTCAGACGCTGTTTCTTGCAGATGTTGCGATTTTTCCCCCGCCCGCGGGGGAATGGGGCTTAACAGATTAAGATGTTTTTGATAACCTTCTCAAGATGTTTTTGTAACATTGTTCGAACATTATGCCCTACTATTCTTAAAATGTTTTCAGCGGGACGTTTTATTTTGGTTCCCAGAATGTTCTTCTGAAAGGTAGGATAACTTTCTCTAAAAACATTCTTAAAGTGTTTGGTGATAACCTTCTTAAAGGTGGGGTAGGTAAGTTTGAGAAACCGGCTCGAGATACACTTTTTGTTATATTCCATGGAATGCTCTTAACATCCCGATAGCAATGAATATCTTAAGTACTTTGACAAAAAATCCATAAAAAAATGTAATCTGTGGAAGCCGTTTTAAGAATAGTAGGGCATAATATTCTAACAATGTTATCAAAAACATTTGAAGAAGGTCATCACAAAACATCTTAAGAATGTTTTTAGAGAACGTTATCCTACCTTTCAGAAGAACATTCTGGGAACCAAAATAAAACGTCCAGCTGAAAACGTTTTAAGAATAGTAGGGCATAATGTTCGAACACTGTTATCAAAAACATCTTAAGAAGGTTATCAAAAACATCTTAAGAAGGTTATCACCAAACATTTTAAGAATGTTTTTAGAGAACGTTATCCTACCTTTCAGAAGAACATTCTGGGAACCAAAAGAAAACTTCCCGCTGAAAACATTCCTAGAACAGATAATGGTAACATTCTCAGAATGTTTTTAGAACCAAAGATTTCTAGCTGGGTAGTTAATGAGGAGTTCCTGGGTGACTTTGATTGAAGCAATGGTCCGCTGCAGCAGGGCACTTTTAAACCTGCCATCTTCGGTTGGCTTGGGTCACACACTGGATTGACTGGTGGAGGTGGATCCGACTCACGTGTTACTGCCACGTCGAAGTGCGCATATTTTACGTATTTAATCATATCTTTTCAAGTATAAGGAATATAAATATGATTCAGATAACCACGGAATCGCTGGAACTGTAGCTTTCCAGCGGTACCTCTTGTGAGACTGTAACCAACACACAGCAGCCAATAGGGCCGCTCAAAGCAGCTTGACTTTGCATTACACTGTGTGGGATTGGTGGATTAACCTGATAACTCATAACCTGAAGTCTTCGACTCTTCTGAAGAAGAACCATACAGGGACAACAAGGATCCATTTGGACATGGGTAAGTGTAAATATTACAGTAATAGTGAGTGTACTTGCAATTTGTGGGGAATACCGCGAAAATGAACAATAGGTTTATTGATCTTTTTGTATTATCGATAGTCATTAACTTTTTCTTGGGACAAAATAGACTCTCCATTAGCAAACTTTTACCTTTGTGTTAACGTGTTTTATGTGTAAACGTTATGTTGGTGTGTAAAAGTGAGGTTACTTGTGTAGATGAATTAAATAATCCTTTATTCGTCCCACAACGGAGGCATCTACAGTGGCTATAGACATGTTTTTGCCATCGATTATTTTATCATACTGTTCTTTACAGATGAGACTTTGTCACAGATGTATTTATATGTGTGCCTGTGATTATTTTATCATACTGTTCTGTACAGATTACACTTTGTTATAGATGTATTTATATGTGTCTGTGTTTTTATACTGAATGTAAAGTAACTGGAGATACCTGTGAGAGAGAGAGAGACTCCTGTCCCACCTCCCAAACTTTCTTTTTAGTTGTGCATTGTTATTTGTGCTTGAGAAACATTCCACTTGAACTTTATTTCAATGACATTAGTAATAATTATTGTCCTACTTTTTTAATTTGTTTTACAGAGTTTTTATTATTTATTAGTTTTTCTCTTCTTTTTTGAGAAAGGAAGTGATTATTTTTAAATTGTAAGAGAACACACAAATTTGACTTTGTTTATCAATTGAAATTCCTGATGTTTCTTTTTATATAATTGTATTGTCCTTTTTTACTGCTTTATCACAGTACGGTAGGGGAGAAACGTGGAGGAGAAAATGGGTCTTTGGAATGCTGGGCATCAGAGGAACAAGGAGAAGACCTATCCTGAGGCTGGTTAGACAAAGATCAAGGCGCCACTTAATTCCTCTTGTCACAAATTACGTTCGCCAAGGGACCACGGTGATAACGGACATTTGGAGGGTGTACATGACTGCACTCGCAGAAAGTGGCTTTGTCCATTTCTCTGTAAACCACAGCCAGTCATTTGTGGACCCAGACACAGGAGCCCACACCCAAAACATTGAGCGGGCTTGGTCAATATACATGAGCCTGTTTTTCAGGTCTCAGGCTCGAAAATGACATTCCCAGAACAAATGACTATAACTTCCCTTCTAAAAGGGGTAAATTAATAATCTTTTTTCTCAAAGCAATGATTAACCTGTGAGTTGGATGTAGAAAAGTCAGAATCAATATAGATTTTTTTATTTTAAAGTAAATTCAGATTGAACATAGTAAAAAAATGTAAATTATAGTGTCCGTCCAAAAAAAAAACATTACTTATAGTGAAAACCACCCTTGAATGATGGGATAGTAGACTACAAGCTTTAGGAATCCAAACTATAACATATAATAAGTACCCTGTATCAAGATTGATGCAAAACAAGTTAAATTTGACCTTTTTAGAGATTTAGAAAAGAAAAAACACTTCTGGGGTCATTTGGTTGCATTTTCAATATCTCTGGAACCCATCGGTCGATTTTGATGATTGACATCTCTTTTTAACCGTAAGAGCCAATAGAATCGAGGGGAAGTTCCTAAAATCCATCTAAACATTACCCATTGGTGAATGAGTGATGCGTAGCCAGAATGCCCCGGAACCGGAAGCTGTCATACACTCTAGTAGCTATCATAATAGCTATATATGAAAACTCCGTTTTTGCCATAAATATGACGATGGATTATCAGTAATCATTTCAAAGTGACACAGACACATTGGATTAACCCAGTGGTTCTCAAGCTTTTTCTGTCAGGCCCCCCCTTTGGAGAAAAAAAAAATTCGGGCCCCCCCAACACAAATAGTCAGGCTCAGTGGCGGCGCCAGAGATTTATTTTGGGGGTGCTGTGGGGTAGCTTGACGTTTCATAGAGGGTGCTCAAACATTTAGGGTTTCCCATTAATGTACCGGTCGCTACAGTGGAATGTTCTACTGCAACACTCCCCACGCAAACACACAGTGTACCCGCGACTGTTACAATGAAGGCTCGATAATCAGCTCACGGCATATAGGTGTAAGCAGGGGTAAAGTGCTATTTTTATAGGTGGTATGTGGACCTCACATACAGTAGGGGGGTCCGGGGGCAGCTCCCCCGGGAAGATTTATTTTTAAATATTGAAGTTAAAAGCATCAATCTGGTGCACTTTGAGCGCAAAATGAAGAGATCTATGGATACCTCTCTCAACACCCATATGAAGCAGAACTGTAAACAGATTTACTTTTTCTTTATGGATATTTTACAAATCACTCCCCTTTTAAACTGTAGTCTTGTTTTACTGTCATATAGTATTTCATACCTGTTTTTCATTTATTCTCTTATTTTTTTATAACTATAATGATCATATAAACGTGTGCCTCGGAAATAATTGTTTACATTAATGGTGACCAAAACGTTTGAGACCCACTGAGGTAACTTAGACTAAAGTTAACTATCTAAACACAGAGAGTCCTTTAGTTCACTGAGCCTCTCAGTCTGACAGGAGAGAGTCCTTTAGCTCACTGAGCCTCTCAGTCTGACAGGAGAGAGTCCTTTAGCTCACTGAGCCTCTCAGGCTGACAGGAGAGGACTCTCCTCCACTTTGTTGTTGAAAAAACTCCTTATATCCGTTAGCGTAGCTCGCTAGCACCAGAAGCTAACAACAACGATCTCCGGTACCGGTGCGCTCTCTCTCTCTCGCTCGCTCGTGCACGCACACAAAATGGCTCATTCCACACACACACACAGAGCCGAGCTTTAATGAAACACAGAGACCCAGACGTAATAGTACTGTATCATATTATTTTCGAATCACTCATTTTTCAAATGATTTTTAAAAAAAAAAATTTTAATAACCATTTTCCTCCTGGTCTCTCGCGCCCCCCCTGTCATGCCTCTGCGCCCCCCACTTTGGGAACCACTGGATTAACCTATGGATTTACCTTCAGCAGCGTTTTTATCGTTTTAATGCCATTGAACACAACTTTTGATCAGAACAACAGCTAAGGTAAGACAATGTTCCGTGTTTGCTCCGTAAAGCTCTGTGTTGTGATGCCTGTGTTTGCTTCTCCTGTCGCGAGTTCAGATCGCTCAGTGATGATATTTATACCCCTAGAATCTGTGAAATCTCAGCTTGCTAATCTATATCTTGTTTGTGCAGATCCGATATGTAATAAGGGTATTTATACCTAGAGTTCTGTGCTAAGTGTGTTACCATTTTTTCGCTCAGGGCTCATTTAGACGCTTCTTGTGAGACTGAGACGTTTTGTTTCGGTAAAAATGGTTCGTATCGTCAGTTAGCTGAGTTTCTTCCCGTTAAGTTGGTATGACACATTAATAGGTTTTTAAATGTAAGAAGCCCTGAGACACAGCCGCGGGCGGGGGGCCTCCGGGTTGAACAGGTTAAAGGTCCCATGACATGCTTTTCCGGTTATTACCCGTCCCCTTGTGTGTTACGTAGCTTTTTATGCATGTAAACGGTCTGCAGAGTCACAAACCCTCAAAGTACACCCTGTAGCGAGTAAAACTCTAACACAGAAAATACCTGTCTATGCTGCCCCAGAACGCCTCGTTGGAGATTTTTCTTTTTCAATTTTTTTCTTCCTGATCATAGTGACGTAACGCTGCGTAGCTCCACGGACAGACACACACACTCACTCAGCCTTGTCTTTTCTCAGCCGCAGTGCTGCGCGGAGCTCCGTACACACAAGACTCGGAGCTCAGGCTGTGAGTGTGTGTGTGTGTGTGCGCTCAGGCTGAGTTCCGCGGTGTCTCGCTGTCTCGCAGACCCCACGCAGCAACCAGGAAACGACACCACTAATCCAGCTCACACTGTCCGCTCCCTGAGCCTCAAAGGGCGGAGCAGCGAGCCCCGCAACGTCCCGCCAACACGGCACCCAGACCCCACGCAGCATTCTCATCTGTTTGTCTTTACTGGTGTCATTTTCTGGTTGCTAACAAACGCCATTGTAACACATAAACACTGATGTCCAGCTGTAAAGGTGGTTGATTAATCAGAACAGAGTGGGCGAGCTGACCAATCAGAGCACAATGGGCTCATAGGGAGGGGGGGGGCAGGAGCTCCAACAAGGCGTGTAGGACAGAGAGTGAATACACATACTATACAGAGATGCTGTATGAGAAAACCAATGTGATTTTGGAACATTGAACAATGTAAATCTATTCTAGTAGACCTCAACAATGGAATTATGATCAGTAGAAATGGCCATGACATGGGAGCTTTAAGTAACTGATGGCCACATCCACACAGGCTAAACCAACTACACTGCACCCTCACCTTCAGTAGTTTTACTTCAGTGCAGCTGCAATAAAACATGCCAATTAACACCACACATTTGATATAATGGTAAACTCTTTATTTGATTGTAATCTGACATTACTTCAAACATTTTAGCACAGCTAACACAAGTATTTGTTTGTATTTAGGCCTGTCACGATAATTAATTCTGTTGGACGACACATTTTCCCGGAAATTATTGCGATAAACGATAATATTGTCGGCACCGTTGTAAGACCATTTTAGACCACTGACATAATGATAATATATAATAATATTTAAAGTACATCCTTTTTTATTGAACATTCAACATTCCAAATGAAATGTGAAATAATATTTAAATATATAAATTATATATAATAAATAAAACAAATAAATTAAATTATAAAAAATTAATTAAATAAATCACACACAACCAAAACAATAAATTAAATAGACTCAGGCTGGAAAACAGAGCTCTCTTGTGGCCAAAACACGCAATTGCATTTGTGAAAATGCGGTAGTAAAAAATGTTTTTTTTAAATAAAGTAAGTCGGGAAGGTGGGGGCTCTCCATCTCCAGCTGCCGTGTTTGCTCCCAGCTGGGAAAACGGAATGGGTTGGTTGTGTTTCAGGTGAAGTTTAAGGTTGGTCGTATTGCTAGCTTTTGTTGCTACCTTTTTAAAACAAATGCGACATACCGGCTCATTCAAGTCCGTAGGTTCGCCTCGTTGATTTGGCTTAAATCCAAAATATTCCCACACCGGAGATGTGGAATTAGGTTTTTCAACCAATTCCATTTAACTTCAAATTGCCCTTGAGTAAGTCACACGTTGTCTCCTGCTTGTCTCTATATTATTAATTTGGCTGCTACACTGTTGCACGCAGAGTGTCCTAACCTGGCTGTGTGTGAGCCCCGCCCCTCACAACCAGTGTTAATTTCGTCAATGAAAACTATGACGAAAAATGTTCGTCAACGACCTTTCTTACATGACTAAGACGAGACAATGACGAGCTAAAAATAGATTCTTGATAACGAACACTTTGACGAAATGTATATTTAGTTTTCGTTGACGAGACGAGACGGGACTAAGGTGTTAATGGTGGACTGTCGGACATTCAAAATGCAGGGTATTTTCCCCCAATTGTCCGTCTTGTCTGTCAAAATGCATCTTACATTTCTAACTTGCAATATCATTATTTCCGCTCTCTTCACTCAGAAGAGCGATCTCCCTGTGTCTCTCTGTGTGCGGGGGGCGGGGCCTAACAGACACGCTGCAGCGGCACAGAGAGATCTACCGGGGACGGAGCGTTCAAAAGTATAGAGACACTCTACAAGGCTCGATGTGGACAAAGCTCGTTTGCCATTAGTGTTTTCGCGTTAGCGTGTTGACACGAGTAGAGTAGTCTGTCCAAACAACCGGCCAAAATTCGTCATATTCAGTTGGAGAAATGCACAATTTTCGACTTCCTTAACTCGTAGCTCTGTTGCCCCAATTACGAGTAACGTTATAACATCAGGTGCGCAGAGGTGGGAGAAGTAGGCCTACTCAGATCTTGTAGTTAAGTAAAAAAATACCATAGTGTAGGAAGACATAATATAATAATAATAATAATAACATAATAATTATTCCTCAAATAAAAGTATGATCATCAAAATATAGTTAAAGTAGCGACAATAAAAGTAGTCATTGTGCAGATTGGTCCATTTCAGAATAATATATCTGATATGTTTTATAATGATTGATCATTAAAGTGTTCTCAAAGCTGGTAAAGGTGCAGCTAGTTTGAATGACTTTGTATACTGCAGGGTAGCTGGTGAATTTACTCCAGGTGGAACTAAAGTCTGATTTAACACTTGATTATATTTCACATCATTCATCCACATCTGTGAAGTAACTAAAGGTATTAAATACATGTAGTGGAGTAAAAGTACACCATGTTGCTCTGAACTGTAGTGGAGTAGAAGTACACAGTAGCAAAACATTTAAATACTCCAGTAAAGTACAAGTACCTCAACATTTGTACTGTCCCATTGATTCCGATTTCAGAAACCTGTATTTGCCTAACTGAATTGGTTTAAAGAGAGAAAACATTTTGACTAAAATGTAATTTTTCATCGACTAAAACTAGACTAAAACTAGACTAAAACGTTTTGAGTTATCGTCGACTAAAACTAGACTAAAACCATGAAGGATAGAAATGACTAAAATGTGACTAAAACTAATAACCATTTTCGTCTAAAGACTAAATCAAAAACAGCTGCCAAAATTAACACTGCTCACAACGCGCCGGGCCGCAGCCACAGTGCGCCGGGCTGGTAGAGTGGCCGGCAGCCACAGTGCGCCGGGCTGGTAGAGTGGCCGGCAGCCACAGCGCGCCTGGCTAAAATGCTGGTCACATCCTTATCTAAACAAACACGCATGTAAACGGCAATTTATCGAGGTCAGAAAAGTTATCGAGTTCATTTTTATTTATCGGACGATAAGTCAATTAATTGCTTATCGCGACAGGCCTATTTGTATTAATGACTGTCTTTGTCTCTTGAGTTACCGTGGCCATTGGGGGAGATTACTTCCTGGTTCAGCAAAGGGTGTCGCTGAGCACTGAGGACTCATAAATACTGCAAGGAGCCAATTGGGACAGATTGGGACAAACCACCTGCTTCCATGTCAAAGGGGGATTTGGGTTTTGTGAGTGTCCTTTGTGTATTCTGTTACTATTAATTATCCCTTGGTTTCAACTTGGTTTGGCCAAGCCACTATAGGTTCCTTGGTTTGTCACTGTACCAGGTCAGTTTGTAGAGTAACACCTGTTAAGTTGATTCCATGTTTATTTGAGGTATTTTCTGTTGACCTCTTGTATAGGACTAGTTATTAGAAATGATTGATTTATTATGTTTTCTTTGGACTTTTGGGTAAATAAAGAACTCAGTTTATTTAAACCACTCCTGTGTTCTGTTGCCTTACTGCTTGGTCCCTGACAGTAACGGTAAGGTAATCATTAGGTAATGGGTAACTAGTGATGGCGAGATGAAGCCTTATGAAGCTTTAAGCTTTCCAGCCAATTGGTTCCCAAAAGGCTTCATCTCATGAGGCTCATTTGAACACAAACCCCCTTTTTATAATTATAATGACAATAAAAAAATGACAAGTAAAAATACAATGAATAAATAAATAAAATAAAAAGATGATATCAATACATTAATAATTAAATAATAATGAATATTGATAAAATATTAATAATATTTAAATAAATGATAATAAAAACAATAATAATATAATAATACAAAAACGTATAATAAAAAAAGAAAGATTTGTTTTAATAAATACATATAATATTATAATAAGAATAACACAAAATATAAATAACTTAAATATAATTATAATAAAAAAATGATGATAACAAATACAATAAATGAATAAAAAAACATAAAATATATACAAAAACAATCAAATAATAAATTAAAAAAATAATACGGAGATTCAGAATCAGAATACCTTTATTAACCCAACAGAGGGGACATTTACAAAAGAGCCAAAGACAGCTTAATGTTACCTAAGCATGCATAACAAAAGTACTAAAGATAAAAAAAGAAATTATAATAAAAAAGTTACACATTTAAAAAAATTCCCACCCTGTAACAGTTCTGAGGATTTAGCAGCCAGGTATATATTGCACAGATTATTTATTTATTCATGTATTATTTATTTATTCATGTATTTATAATAATAATAAATTATTTTTATATAGCGCTTTTCTCAAACTCAAAGACGCTTTACAGTCGGGGGGAGGGGACAAACAAGGACAGGCAAAAACAACAAAACAAAACAAAAAATAATAATAAATGAATAAAATAAAACAAAACAAATAAGATAAACAGAAAGGGTAGTCATGGGGAAGTTGATTGAGGGGGGGGGGGGCTTATGGATATACAGAGTTGAAGAGATGAGTCTTGAGGCGGGACTGGAACAGGGTGAGGGACTCAGACTCACGGAGGTCTTGGGGGAGGGAGTTCCAGAGCTTCAGGGCTGTCACAGAGAAGGCTCTGTCCCCAAAGCTCCGGAGTTTGGCCTTAGGGGTGGAAAGCAAACCGGCTGAGGTGGATCTGAGGGACCGGGGGGGTTGGTAGAGGATGAGGAGGTCAGTGAGGTAGAGGGGGGCCAGATGGTTGAGGGCTTTGTAAGTGAGGACAGGAGTTTGTAGTGGATGCGGTGAGAAACGGGAAGCCAGTGGAGTTCTTTGAGGACCGGGCTGATGTGATGCCATGATTTGGTGTGGGTGAGGAGTCTGTATTTTCATGTTTTTTTTAAGAAAAATGTACTTGTCCACATTGCTTGCCGAAAGGGCAGATCTGCTGGCACTAACAATGTCTCCTGCTGTGGAGAACACCCTCTCGCTAGGGACAGAGGTAGCAGATACAGCCAGGTAGCACACGTGTACCGAACCGAAGGGCCCATACCGAATAATTTCGGTAAGAATACGTATACCGTTACACTCCTAGTAGGTAGTGAGATGGAGTTTGTAGGATTCGTGGTGAACTGTGAGGGATGAATTCTTGGTTAGGCGTTCAAGCTGGCGGCCGGTTTGCTTCAATTTACGGAGTGCAGGGGTGAACCAGGGTGAGGAGGTTTTAAAAGTGACAATTTTCCTTTTGAGGGGGGCCAGGCTGTTGAGGGAGGCGAGTAGGGTGGAGTTAAGGTGGTTGAGTAGGTCATCGGGTGAGCTGAGGTTCGAGTCCAGTGGGAGAGTAGAGGATAGCAGGTTGGAGAGATGCTGGGGATCGACAGAGCGTAAATTACGGAAGGTGATTTTCCTGAATGGGGGAGGGGGGGGTGGCGATGGTGAACTGTATGAGTTTGTGGTCAGAGAGGGGAAAGGGGCAGGGGTGGAGGTCGAGTACTGGGAGGTTGGTGGAGCAGACAAGGTCAAGGATGTGTCCTTTATCATGGGTGGGGAAGGTGACATGTTGTGAGAAATTTTCCAGAAGGGAGGAGAATTCAGAAGCGTGTTTGCAGGTGGGGGAGTCCATGTGGATGTTGAGGTCGCCGAGGAGTAACAGACGTCGGGAGAGGGATGAAGCAATGGTGAGGAGTTCAGTGAGATCAGAGAGGAAGGAGGGGTGTGGTTTGGGGGGCAGGTAAATGAGGATAACTGTCAGTGAGGGAAGGGCTTTGAAGGCGAGGAATTCAAAGGATGGTACTGAGGGGAGGGTGAGTTCTGTAATCCGGATGTTCTGGTTGTAGATGACAGCCAGCCCACCACCACGGCGTGAGGGGCGGGGTTTAGTGATGTAATTAAAACCAGGGGGGGATGTTTGATTGAGGGAGAAGAAGTCATTGGGTTGTTGCCAGGTTTCAGTGATCAGAAGGAAGTCGATGGATTTGTCCAGAATTAGTTCGTGGAGGATGTGGGCTTTGTTGTTGAGTGACCGGATATTGAGGAGGGCAACATTGGTCAAGTTGGGGGGTTGGAGGGGTGGTGGCAGGCTGGAGAGGTATAAGGTTGTCCAGGTTAGCAGCGCGGGGGTGGGCACGAGAGGGGGGGCGGTGGAGCAGAGGAGGGGGGCTTGATGGTGGGGAGAAATGGCTTGTTATATGTGTTGGGAGGCGGAGGGGAGTGGAATCCGCTCCGGGTATTACGTGCAGCTGGGAGTGTAGGTGAGCGGGGGAGAGTGTAAGAGGAGCAGTAGGAGTTGCGTTCTGATGACGCGTCAGGTGTGCGACAGTGCGTTGGGTAGAGCAGATGGATGCTATGGATTGTCCGTGCTGAAAGTAAACAAAACTGCGGCGGTTGCTTCGGTGAATGTAGCGGGGTCGACGGAGGAGTCCAAGATGTCTGATGACTGAGGTGGAAGACGGGGTGGAGGAGTTGTTGAGTGACAGAAGCTGTGAGATGGAGTATTTCAGCATGATGACAGGCGGAAAGGCTGGGAGCAGTGTGTTAGCAGTGTGTTAGCAGTGTGTTAGCAGTGTGTTAGCAGCGACAGCGGCTAGCGGGCTAGGTGCACAGAGGTGGAGGATTGTTGTGGAGATGAGGAAAATCCACGACATTGCAGGAGGATGTGAACAGCGGGACGGGACAGATGCACCCCAGAGATGAAGGCAGGAAGCAGAGAGAGTCCGCGGTTGTTGCTTGGGACGGAGACAGACAAGTAGGCGATGTAGCAGGTAGCCACCCGGCACTTTGGTTGGCTGAGTGAGGGTAGCCGGCTACAGCCAGCAGCGGAGGCAGAAGTCCAAAATAAGTTAAAATTAAAAACAATGTGCAATGCAAAAAAGTGTGCAATGCAGAAAAGGATAGAGGGGTAACAGAGGCAACAGAGGCGGAGAAGCGGCGAACAGTCAACGCCAGCGTCCTCTCCGCACAAAACATATCCTGCCAAGAGACATTTGTCTATTTATTTATTCCTGTATTTATTTATTGCCTTATTTATTTATTCATGTTTTTATTCATACATTTATTTATGCATTTATTTATTTATACTTATGTAATGTTCCGTCCTCCATATAAGTGAGGGTCTGAGCTCTCTTAATCCCATCGTGGCACCGGGCGGATATTACAGGAGTGGTAATATGAGTGTTGTAAAACTGTGAGGTGTCAGTGGTTCAACCTATCTGAAGCAGTCACGTGGTATCGACAGGCAGCGAGGCTTCGTTTGTCATCGATGACGTCGCTGGCCTAAAACCACACAAGCCTCGATACACACTTCACCAAAAACGTCCTGGATTAATCGAACCACGCTGGGAAGCCTCGGCGCAGTACGTAACATCAATAGTAACTACAATTCTTTGTATGTTACATTTGTAATTAACAACAAAACAACTCACAACTTATTTGAGCTTAAAGCGAGATATCTTTCCTCAAGCTAACCACGTAGTTTTGGTACCTTTACCTCAAGCTGCAGTCACATGAAACACCGTAAAACAGCTCTATGCTGAACCTCCCGCGGGTTTTGTTGGGGTGAAGCACCCTTCAGTGGTTGAAGGTTCGAGCCCCCTCCGCGCCGTTCGTTTGATGAGTGGTCTGCTGTAAAAAGGAACGGCTCAGACGCAGAGATATGAGGTTTAACAATAAGCTGATTTAATGGTAAAAACAACAGTACAATATAACGAAGTACTTCGGGCCTTGGCTCTTACTACCGTGCGATGTACGTATCAGACAGTCAGACAGAACAGAGGCCCCGAGTGTACAGAATTCATAATATTTATTCCCACAAACGGAGAGGAGTTGTGTGGGAGGAGTTGTGTCGGTTGCTCCTCCCTAGGTGTTCATCCATTGGTGGACTCACTCCTGGGCGAGCCCTAGGCAGTGAATCAGAGTGAGTCAGCCATGACGAGGTCTAAACAGCGAATCAGAGTGAGTCAGCCATAGGTGTGGGAAGTTTGGATCTCCTGCGCCGCCGATCAGTCCCAGGTCATCTTTTATGGCAGCCATAAAATAAACAATTCTGGGTGAACGGGTGAGGTACCAATCCTTATCTTCGTTTATCCTCAGCACCTGGCCGTACCACTCCGCATCCCAATCTTTCTCTCAGTACAATCTCTGCATAGACTCAATGGTGTCAGTTTTATTACCTTTCTCCTGCAACCCCCCCATGCTCCTATCCGGCCCATTAAAAACCCGGGGGGGGGCGACTGGATCCTCTACATTCCTAAGTCAACGCACACACAATTGACCACATCAAACAAAACAAAATAAGAACACTTGGTCTAGTTTCATAAGTATACATTTTACACAGACAAAGTTATAATTATTAAAACAGGTTATAATTATTGGAACAGGTTATATAGGATATACAGGTTACTTTAGTTTCTATAGAGAATATGAAGCCTTCCAGCATGCCTTTTCAAGCGCAACCAATCAGATGACAGTCGTATATAGTGCTGCAAGCTAGCTAACTAGGTAACCATAGAAACAAAACCAACTGGCCTCATTTCACCAAAGGGATATGTGCCCAACCTCGCGGTGAGCAAATGGCGTATCATGTGAATGCAGCTTCAGGAAGTTGTCTTTTTCTAGATCTTTAGAGTGGTTGACAAAACAACTGATAAGTGCCGTTTAATGTCCTGATAACATTCTAAACAGGGGGGGCAGGGCCTGTAAGAAGCGGCGCTCACGGCATGCTGCTTCCTTCTGAAAGACTACAGCCGTCCTCACTCGAGGAATAAAACACGCATTCTGGTCCTCTCCAAAACTGTCATATTGGCTGCACTGAGTTAGGAAGATTTACAAATATAGATGGACATACAAATTCAAACACACACACATCAGCTACGCACGCCTGAGTTCTGGAGGTCACTCGTGTCTAACAAGAGCAATGAACAGCTCATCATCCATCCCTACACCATCAATTCCTAAACCCAAGCACTCATTAGCAACATCCTGCAGATACATTCATTTGATTGACCTCTGAGTCACTGTGGAGATCCAGTCCTGGTAAAGAAAACAGCTGCAGGAGTGAGACTCCAACATATTAACACTATAATTACACAGCAAGTAACCAAACATGGGCTTTAGGGTTAAAATTGAGTGAAAAGAAAGATTAGGGGGCAAAAGAAGGGAGCAGACGGGATGAAAGAACAAGAAACAAATGAGGGGAAGAGAAGGAGGAGAGAAGACAGCTGACCGGAGGATTGTTCAGCCATGAGATTAGGCTGAGTGATGGAAAACAGAGGCAGGGATAGGCGGAGAGCCTCGGGTAAAAAAAAGCTTAGAGGACCGATGAAGAATGCGTTTTAGATGCTAAAATGAGGTTAGGAAACTAAGATGAGGTGGTTCTGTGATCTTCATAGCCAACACCAAGACAAAAGCAATCGCTCAATCTAATAATGGGAGTTGATGAATAGTTTCAGCTGTACCCACCCGAGCTGGAAACATCAAATTTACGGTGGTGTCAGGACGTGTCAGCTGCAAAGAGGATATCATCACTCTTGAAAATTATAAAACAAACTAATCTAATCTGGTGGCCATATCACAAAGCGAGACAATAAGAAGCACTTACAATAAACGTCAATGATGACAAAAGCATTACAGATTGTTCAAACTGGGATTTATTTGCAAAATCGCTCTAGATTTGGGTTCTTTTCAACAACAGCTTGGACAAAGGCAGGTGATTTACTGCAAACACAGCAGTGACCTGAGATCCTTCTTAGATTCTTCCTCAGGAATGGTGAGTAAAAGCTACAGTATTGCATCATAACACAGTTGAAGCTGTGAGTGGTACACAGTAGCCCTGTCTCCGGCTCTCAGACACTCTGGGATGGAGTAGTCAATAATGAGCCTTCACAGAGTTAGGAATCTCCGACACAAACAGAATCAATCGGCGAGCCCGGAGGCCTGCTAGATGCTATTGAAGTGTCGTTCACACTGGACTGGAATCAATGGCTAAGCTAGGATTGTACATCGATCCCTCCATCCTCTGGTCTCCTTCTGTCCCCTCCTCACACTCCAACACAGCCTAACAAGGTAAGATCAGCCTGGCAGCATGGAGCATCCCCCTTTGATGGTACTCTTTGAAAAACACACACTTCCCTTCTTTTATTTGTGTGCTAAATGGTGCTTCAGACATCCACTTCTCTTTCAAAGATCAGTAACATGTCAACATGAGTCTTCCATGCTATCTGGACAGATATTGCAGTAGTAGCTTGTTTATGCTCACGGCTGGTCAGAAGGCGCAGTAATAAAGAAGCCTGAAAGCAGGTAAAAAAGTAATTCTGATCATCTACAAATCTGTAGCTAGAGGGTTTGGTTGCCTTATATTTTTACACATTTTTATGTTGTTATGTGAAATGATTATTTAAATGCATCTGGAATAATATGATTTTAACTCAAGGCTCAATTTAAGTTTAGTTTTTCCATCCATCTGAATTCATCCAGATATTGGCAAAAACATAATTGTAGTATCTACATAATGATTCTACATGTTTTTTCCTTCTCTTCATGTCTGATTGGATCTTGTAATGGTGTCATGTAATGCAGGAGGATCCTCTTTCAGGACAGACGGCAGTAGGTTAGCAGCTCCTGTTCTGAAACACAGGCAGACGATCGGCTAATGTTACGTTATGACTGCAGCATACTTATAGTGTGCATTAATAGTCCATGCAGTACCATAAGTTATCATTTTATGTGTTCAGTAAAGTGAAGTTCATATTTATGCATATGTAATGATTCATGATTCATTTTAATGTTGCGTGGTTGTTGCCAAGAAAAGGGTAATGCATTTTCATGCATAATAATAACTTATGATGAAGTTTAGATTACTTTAATAGCATGAACATGTATTAAACTTTCCCTAACATTAACAAGAAAACACTGTAATAAATCATGCATTTATAATATTCTTCAGTGTACGTGACATGTTCATGATACTGGATGGACCATTAGCATGACACCCTATAGGTACGCATATGTATTCATAATGTAATAAAAGCCCATCAGTCAGTGTGTGTGTGTGTGTGTGTGTGTGTGTGTGTGTGTGTGTGTGTGTGTGTGTGTGTGTGTGTGTGTGTGTGTGTGTGTGTAGAAATCAAGCATTATGAAGAGGGGTGCACATCACTTTTTTGCCCTGGTTCTCAAAGGAGCACCTGGGGATGTTGCTTGGTGCGCATCCTTAAAATGAAATAAACCGTACCTTTTGAGGGGTTCTTGACTTTATGAACGTGGGGGGGGGGGGAGGTGCGCTAGTGAGCACCCTCATGAACTGTTCGCCGGAGCCTCGCAGCGGGGTTACTGTGCGGAGCGCATAAAGCAGACCCTTCACGCGATAGCGAGGGGTAGAGCGAGGGATCGCAGATGCCGTGGTGCTCGCGGACCGATTAAAAAAATTAAACCTAAATGGCTCGCGAATTATACTTTGGCGGCCGTTAATATACCTGGGCGGCCCGCCCCTGCTATCCTACCAGTTCTTATGCAACTCGCAAATCTCTCTCTCTCTCGCTCTCTCTCTCGCACTCTCTCTCTCTGTGCGCAAATGCGCCTTTTTTTAAATGATCCAGTGCTCTTTTTTTGGCGGGCGGTGTTATACCAGTTATGTGCAGCCCTGATTATGAATCCATTATAACTCACAATGATTGACCTTATGCACTATAAATCTGGTCTGCATGGAGCGTTACCGATGATGATGATGATCATGATGATGGTCAACATCCTCTCACTCCAAAGTTTTGCGCCCTGTTGGTGTTCTGGGTCCTCATTTATAAACGTGGCGTACGCTCAAAAGATGGCCTACGCCAATTTCTAAGCAATCTGCGATTTATAAAAAACAAACTTGATGGGAAAATGTGCGGTCCTCCACGCAAACTCTGACCCATGCGTACGCACAAAAACGGGAGAGACGAGAAACTGCGACACCGTTGGCAGAAGGGAGAATGGAGAGAAATATGTGAAAATAATACCATAAATATAATGTTACCTCTCATTTATCATATATGAAGAATTAATTTTCAGAAATTGATTAAAGCCAATCTTAAAATGATTAAACAAACGCCTGTTTGAGACTCCTCAGTGCACACAAAAACCTAACTTGGAGAAATAAATAAATACGGATATGTTATTGAAAACCACCTCGAATATGTTGTCTTAATGTTATGAAATGTATTCTCATAAATGATGCGGTAAGCAGGACAGAATTACGTCTAAACTGAGGCCGTTTTGCATTGCTATAGGTTGTATAGATACGAGCATGGTTTTATATACTATCATGTTTAATCATGTTTTATGCCGTGCCTTGATAAGTCGCTCGTAAAACACAGGAGGTATGGAAACTAAGAACACCATATATTTTGTAAATTGTGCAGCTGATATAACACAACACATTTGTTTTATTTCCTTTAAGTGGTGGATAGAGTTGCTGTGGGGGGGTTAAGACCAGTGGCGGAGCCAGAGTATTTTTGTTGGGTAATCTATGGTAGGGCTAACCCATACAGTGGTGGGGCTCAAGTCAGTATTTGCAATGTAATTACATACACGCTATATCGCCCCCCTTGACAGTGAAACGCCACGCGTGAGGTTTAGATTATTTCCCTGTCTCAATCAAAATGGAACTGTATGAAATAAAACGGCACATTTGTCTTGTAGTAAATAAAAAGGGATCACTGTGAACGTGACGTATGATAGTACACGTTGAAGATCCAATGGGGATACTGAATGGCGGTTCCGATCGATCTCAATCAGTAATGCATGACGCAGACCCAACGTTTCGTTGCTCTGATTGGCTGTAGGTCTATTCAAATTGCATTCCGGGCATTATATCTGACCGCGGCCGTGCTGATATTATAACGCCAGAGAATTTACACACCTTTACTGTATAAAACTCCAACACTACTTAGACTATTCCTTGCACCCCTCTTCTAGCATAAGCCCGAATGGTCTCAACCATATTGCATCAGTAACGTGCACTTGTTGTTACAGCAGGATCAGTTTGTGTGTTGTGGACACGACCCGTATATTTTCGCAAGCCGTGTTCTCAACATTTAGCATTTTGCTTATTATTTAATTGAATGTGCTTACTTTAACATCATTTTTCATGGTGGGGCTAAGGTGGGGCTATGCCATTTCTTGGTATGGCTGTAGCCTACCCCAGCCATACCCTGGCGCCGCCACTGGCTAAGACGCACAGGCTGCAGTGGAGACACTGCGCACAGCTGATCGTCAGCTGGAACACAAACAACCAAATAAAAAATAAAAATTCAGATCCAGTCGTCTAACTCCACTCCGGAGGGATTCCCCGATCATTTCTTACAGTTTCTCATCATGGGGGGTCTCCTGTCCCCGGCACAAACACACTGACACACTTAGGCTGCGTCAAGGAGAGAAAGTCTTGGTGTCGGATTTGGAGAACGTCCCTGCTTTTAATTTAGCACAGAGATCAAGGCATAAGGTTTCTGATAATACAAACTATGTCACTTTAGTTTATCAGTGGCCACTGTGGGCAAAAGGGAGCAAGCTTAAAGGGGACCTATCATGCAAAATGCACTTTTTGATGTGTTTTATACATAAATATGTGTCCCCGGTGTGTCGGGGAACTCACGCAGCATCAGAAAATAAAACCCTCTCTTTTCCTCCGTACCCAAATCTCTAAAAACGGGGCTACAACGGAGCTGATCCAGATTTGCGTCTGATATGACGTAATATCGGAAATGTAGGCTGGCTTTACACCCACGGCCCTATCAGAAACGTTGCTATCAGAAACAATGCCCGACTGTTTTGGACGTAATATGGTCGGTGTTTACATTAGCATCGCTAACACTCAGAGCTAACCTGTACTGGATAGAGCATGTGTGTGAAGAAGCAGGAAATAAAAAGGAACTCACCTTGTGGTATAACCGGCAAGAGAGAAAGCCTTTGAGCTCCATAATGTTTCAAAAATAATCCTTGATAATCCATGATATGGCGTTTCATCACCGCAGTATCTGCCGGTAGAATCTCCCGCATGAGCTCAGCCCCCTCCTTTTTTTTTATCAATTTTTTTTTTTTTTTTAAAGCTTTATACCCCAAATCAGCACTTTTGAAACAGGAAGTGAAATAGAGGGATATGAGGCATGGCTAGAATGGGATCTGTTTGGTATTTTGAGCAAAACACTTCATAGACATGTTTTTTATATATTTTTATTAGGGCTGTCAGTCGATTAAAATATTTAATCGCGATTAATCGCATGATGTCCATAGTTAATCGCGATTAATCGCACATTTTTTATCCGTTCTAAATGTACCTTAGAGGAATATTTTTTCAAGTTTTCAGTACTCTTATCAACATATGAGTGGACAAATATGCTTTATGCAAATGTTTGTTTATTATCATTGGAACAATGACAAATATTCTCCTGAATATTTCCAATACAACAACCTGGAACCTCTCTCTTACACTCTCTCCCAACCCTGTCTACTTCTTTGCACTGAGCCAGTTGCTCAAACAGAAAAGCCTGTTTGCAGTTGTCGGCGAAATGTCGCTCCTCTGTCTTCATAACAGTCAAAGCATGAGACTGAAGTTCCCACCTAGGGTCAAAATAATGCGCTGTGATGTCCAGTCGACACGTTGGATGCGATCCGAATGATCTCACACAGTCCCTCGTCCTCCACAATGTTAATTGTCCTGCAAGCTGTAGCCACCGCCACCCATTTAGCTATCGCTGTTGAAAGCTTGCTGCTCGTAGACGCCGTGTCCAGGCGTCTCCCCGGCAAACTTTCAAGCGTGGTCTGCCGCAAGCGAGCAGCAGGAGTGGGGCTGTCAGCATCAGCTGTGTGCTTGGCTTGCTGTTTAAAACACCTTTGTTTGTATCCATATCTCTCGCTAGAATCTCCCACCATCCAACTAACAACAACAACGTCAAGCCTTTGGGCTCTGAAACTACGGGGCGGCCGAGGACAAATACACATGCGTTAATCGCACGTTAAAATAATTAGTGGCGTTAAAAAATGTTTGCGTTAACGCGTTATTAACGCGTTATTAACGCGTTAACTTGACAGCCCTAATTTTTATATATCTGAGACCTATGCTATTGCCTAAAAATAGCATGATAGGTGACCTTTAAACCTCATCTCCAAACTAATAATTCCGTCACCTCTAAACAGGAGCAAGGACTATTTAGTCCACCTGGGTAAACAAACAGGAAACCACAGAGGTGTCTGAGAGAGCTAAAGATAGCTCCTTAGCCAAATTGAGAGATTTGTCATTACATTGTCATTATTTATGCTGTATTAGACTACAATGTGTCACTTGCATGGTTGTTGATGTCCCTCAATATTTTTTGAATGTGAAAACTGTACTGAGGCTAAAAGAAAGTTGAAAATGCTAAATCCCTATTTTCTTCATTCAGAAGTCCAATTGTTTAGTATTAAAACAAGCTTTTATAGTCAATTAATAGTTAAGAAAAAATGTTGTAATGCTATGCAGCTAACTGGGCATCCATTAGATTCCAGACGACAGTTCAGTGAGAACACAGGTGTAATTAATAACAGTAATAACCACTGCAGTAGGGAAGACAGTTCCCCGGCCCTCGAAAGGGGGTGCAGTGTGTCAGGCTGCAGTGTGTCTAGACAGTATTCATGATCCATCTGTCTGCCACCACCACGGCAACAGCCAGCGGCTACAACGAGATGGCAAACTCCATTACCACGGAAACATGTTCTACATCTCTCGCTCTCTGTCCAGCTCCATCCCTCTCTCTGTCTGTCCGCTCAGAGCACTCACTCGTTCTCAGGCTCTCTGCACTTTCTTTGGCAGTCCTTCCCTCTCTTTTCCTTTCCCCCTGTCCTTCTCTCCCTCATCCATACCTCTCTCATTCCCTCCCACCTCTCTGTCTCTCCGGCTGCCGGCACCTCTAGAAAATGACAATCATTGTACAGCTTTCCCTTAGCACCGGCTGCAAACACTTACATTAACATTCGCTCTAAACAGCTAAATAGTACCTAGCTCAGGATCCCCAATCCTCGCTGTGAAACTGCAGAAAGAGAAAGAGTGAGATACCTTTAGAAAACAACAAGGTTTGCGGGTTTGAGAGGTGAGGCGCATCTGAGGTAGGGAGGCGAGGCGAGGGGGGGGGAGGTAAGGAACCAGACAAACACAGACCCAGGGATGAAAGTGCTGTTGTAAAAAGTTTCCCTCTCCTCCTAAAAGTTGTTGAAAGAGAAGCTGCAGCACATCAAAGTGTCCTGGCAGACAGCCATCGCAGCACATCGCTGTCCTTCACCCCCCCCCTCTCTCCATTGATCGTGACGGGTGGAGGGAACAGTCTCATCCCGCTCCCTGGACAGAGCTGCTCAGCAGGGGGTAGAGCGAGGTGAGGGATGCTCATAAAAGGATTCAAAGAAAAACAGCTCGGAAATTGAAAGGTTGGAACATTTCAGGAAGATGTTTTGGGTGGATATTAAAAAATCTCTAGTGAACAACAGTGGAGTCCTACCCAGACTCCTCTCTGTTTTCCCTGCAGTCACCCTGAACAATGTGTGCATATCTTACTCACTCGCTATCCCACTGAAATCAGATTTTAATTAAAAAAATGTGCACATTTTTATAATGTACATATCTAATGTTTATATTAGGGCTGTCAGTCGATTAAAATAGTTAATCGCGATTAATCGCAAATTAATCGCACATTTTTTGTCTGTTCTAAATGTACCTTAGAGGGATATTTTTCAAGTTTTTAATACTCTTATCAACATATGAGTTGACAAATATGCTTTATGCAAATGTTTGTTTATTATCATTTGAACAATGACAAATATTCTCATGAATATTAAACACAACAACCTCTGAACATTACAAATATTCGCCTCAATTCAACCTGGAACCTCTCATACAATACAATAATACAATACAATGTGTGTGTGTGTGTGTGTGTGTGTGTGTGTGTGTGTGTGTGTGTGTGTGTGTGTGTATGTAGAGACACTGATGGATCGTTGGAGCTATGTGCAACTTAAAGGAAGGGTCCACTCATTAGATAATTAATAAAAACTTCAGTATTTAGTGAAACATTATGTTTAAACCATACCCTGAAGAAATCAGCGATATTCCCCGGTAAATAATGATTTTATAGCTCTTTTTTATCAAAACCTGTATATTCCGTCAGGCAGCTGCCATTTTGGCCATTTTCAGTAGTCACATGATCCAAAAAACTAGGTCGTGACGTCATCTATGCGTTCACTTTGTAAACACACGAACAGCTTGTTCGACGAAAACATGGCGGAGTATTTGAGTTCGGACTCGTCAGCCGAGGAAGAAGTTTTGAGCAATGTGGAGAGATTGGGGGAATTCAGCCATATAGGTTCGAGCCAAGTGGACAGAACCGTCAGGAATCCAGTGACGATGAGGATGAACAGCACGGTGATCTTGCTGGAGACGATCCCTTTACTCGTGCAATTGATTTCGGGGGGCGAGTAGGGAGACCTGTACATGAATGGTGTACTTGCAGTCGCTGTGTAGCCATGGACAATCCTCTGATGAACATATGTTGTCATGAGCTTGAAGAGCTTGAAATAAACTGGTCACGACGACTTGGATTGCATATGTTTACACAGGGAATTCGGCACTGTGGTGTTAGAAGAAGCTGTATTGAGAACAGCACTGGTTGCCATGAAGGATGTGAAACGCACCTCTTTGGTTGAACCAATAAATGAAAGGTGGGTACATTTGACGGGTACAGCCCTTTCTTCTTAGCATTATATACTTTACAATTAAAATTAACATATGCACAATATTTTTAAATTGTAGTGCCGATTGTCAAGCATGTCAAAAATACAATGCCAAAAGAAAAGGCCTGATGATGATGATGATGATGATGATGATAAATCAATCGTGAATATTAAATAAGAAAAGCGTTCATTTCAGGCCAAACATCTTATTTGTTTAATTCATCATTAAAAAGTAATAATTTCATACATATTTCCTTAGATATACCGATATTTCACAGTGTAAATAATATACATATATTGCTACCACAGATTAATTATTATGGTGGCATGATGTTGACATTGACTATGAAATTAAATGTATTAACCAAAACACGAGGACGTGTATCAGGCAACATAAATCACTAAAGAGATATATACAGCCAAAAAAATCTGAATAAATATATACATGAAGTGGACATTTTTCTCAATGAACAGGTGAAAACAATCAAAATGCCCTAGAAGCACTCAGCTAGCTGTGAGTATTTTGACAGAACTGAGACTGGCTGTTAAAAAGTCAAAATGAAACTTAGCTTATCTTGAAATATAATTTGTGATAGGAACACCTGTTCATTACGATAAAAAATATATCCTATTTGCAACAAAATACAATGAGGCATATTTCAATGGAATTGTGAGAACACTGGAGAGTAACTAGAGTCATTTTGTCCAAACGCATAGTTCACGTCACGTCCGGTAAAATAAGTCATGTGACTCGTCAAAATGGCGCCGCCCACAGGGTTGATGTTATTTCGGTAATTAATCAGCTTAAAATCACTGATAACGACATCAGATTAAAAAAAATAAATAAAGACTGGCAGAGACTGGTCTGTTTTATCGTAGGATAATTATTTAAAAATGCGTGTCATGAGCATTCCCTCCCTTTAAGGCATATGCTCGAACGGGAGCTGCCTGGACGCTGCAATCATGTTGCGCGCACTATCCGTGCTGAGTGTGCTGACTTTTCGTACAATGTCCCACTGTCTGGCTACCTGCATAAAGTCAAGTGCTCTGCGCAGTTGTCGGCGAAATGTCGCTCCTCTGTTTTCATTGAAACAGCTCCTTATATCCGTTAGCGCAGCTAGCTAGCACCAGATGCTAACAACAACAATACACGTAAGGTGTACTCGTTCTCTCTCGCTCGCTCGCGCCACACATACACACACCCTCCCAGACCTCCCGATGGCCAGTCCCGGCCTGCCGGTGAGCGTGGAAGTGTGTTCTATTTCGTATATGGCTTCGCCCTCTAAGGCTATCGCTATTGGGTAATCCACTGCGTGCCCGCGCAGCACTGAAACACTAGTCCACTTCCACCCGCAAGGTGGGACCCACCCTCGGGCTCCCTTCCGGTATAAATAGGAAGGAGGCCCGACAATCTGCTCCCTCTTTTTCTTCAGCACCCCGTAATACTGAAGCACGAGAGAGATTCTGAGTACCATGAGTGCCAACTGTGTGAGAGATTGTCCCTCATGTGGCTCAGGATACATCATGAGCTACGACCAGCACGCGTCATGCGAATCCTGCCTGGGTGCAGAGCACGCGTACGCGGCTCTCAGCCAGCAGGTCGCATGCACCCACTGTGCCCGTCTCCCCTCGGATGACAGGAAGCGCAGAGCGGACGCTCTCGCTGCTGTGGCCGAGGAGGACGATTGGCCCGTCCAGGCTTTCGAGCCCGTGGGCGGCAGCCTCATGTCCCTGGAGCCGAGTGCTGGGCAGGAGTCGGACGACTCCTTCCCCACCTCCCTCCACGGTTCACCGTGCGGTTCTCCCCTCCCTCCTCTCCCCCGGACGGGGGAGACAGAGTCGGAGCAGGGTGCCGACTGGACGGCAGAGCACGCGGCCCCCTTCTCCGTCATCACGGCGCTGCCGGCGATAGGTGGCATCCTGGGGGAACTGCCGGAGATCATAGGCAAGGCGGCCGCCTGCAGAGGTCTCCCCGTTCCCCTAGCTCAGGAGAGGTGTGCTCCGGACGACATGGCCGGAGTTTTTTCGCGGGTGCAGACGGTCAGGAGTGATCCGATCTGGCCACGCTTTCCCGCCATCAGGAGGTACCAGGAGGGGTGGCGGCGAACCCGAGGACCCTGAAGGCTCCGGTGGCCACATTTGTCCCCCTCACCAAGGTGGAGGGGTTCACAGATGCTGGTTTCCCAGCCACCCCTTCTCTGGAGCCGAGCCTGACGGCGTTTTATGGGGTGAGGCAGGCCAACATGATCGCCGGATGGCGCCCTAAGTTGGCCTCCCCCAGGGACCAGTATGTCGCCCGCCAGGCCGACCGGGTGCACCAGTGTGCCTTTCAGGCGGCGGCGGCGGCGAACAACATCGCGCTGCTCTCCAACTCGGTGGTGACGCTGGTGGAGCGGTCCACCACCTTGGCCGCGGAGGACGCGGAGGTGATCAGCAAGGCGGCCAGCACAGCGCTCACACTGTGCGCGTCCGTTGCTGTCTCCCAGGCAAGAATCGCCGCGTGGGTGATGCAGATTCAGCGCCACCTCTGGCTGCAGCAGGCGTCTGTTACAGAGACGGCCAGGAAGGTGCTGCTGGACGCTCCAATCATCCCGGACGGGCTGTTCGGACCCCAGTTCCACGCCATGGTGGAGTCCATGAAAGCGGCTGCAGAACAGGCGGACGACATCCACCAGCACGTTAGCGGGCTCCAGCCTGCGGGGCGGCCACAGTGGCACCAACGCCCGCAGCAGCCGCAGCAGCCGCAGCAGCCGCAGCGTCCAACCCGGCCACAGCAACAGGCGGAGAGACGCACACAGGAGAGGCAACAGCAGCCGCGGCGTCAGGCTCGCCCGTCGGCGGCGGCAGGGGCCCCGCCCCGCGTCGCCGCTCCCCCGCCACCCCAGAGGCAGAGGGGTCTTCCGGCGGTGAGCCAACGGGGAGGGAGGCACTCCCGCTCCTGGTCTGCTCCGCGAGAGCCTCCGAGGAAGCAAAGCCGCTTCTGACGTGTTGGGGGGGGTTGTGAGAAAAATTAAATAAGTTTATTTTCCAACTTTGTGTCTGAGGCATCAGTATCAAGTGTTTCTCACATATCCCCCACTCTGCCAGCTGCCTATAACCTATCGGTTAATAGCCAGCAGGGCTCGTTGAAAAAACCTGCAGTTTTTAACCAACGGTTAATAAACTACAGAGCTCGCGGCATTCCTCTGTCCGGAGTTCGCTAACTAAGCCAGCTGCCACCAATATGTTGATTAGTAGGCAGCAGGGCTCGCTGCAGAAGTCTGCTGGTTTTAACCTATCGGTTAATAAACCACAGAGCTCGCGGCATTCCTCTGTCCGTGATACGCCTCCGACACACGGTCATAATAAGCCCATGAGTGCAGTTATGACGCCTCATGTGGACGTCACTGCACACACCTCCACTCATCCCCTGAGCGTGTACGCGCCTCATGATGAGAGCCGGAGTGAAACGCAGCGTGTGGAGGCTCCCTCACAGCCCTTTCGCTCCAGGCCCACCTTGGGTTGCCTCACGGGCAGCGGCGGCGAGGGCTCTGACGTGGCTCGTCACCATGACGACCACAACACATCTCGATCACGTGCGCCCGCTCTCAGAGTGGCAGCGCGTGTGTCTGATGGACAGATGGATGAGCAGGTTGATCAGCAGAGGGTACACCCTGCAGTTCACCGGGATACAGGAAACACTCCTGTCATCCCAGGAACAGTGTCTTGCGCTCCAGTCAGAGCTGCGGGAACTCCTGTTGAAAGAGGCTATTTCCAGGGTTCCTCAAGGGGAAGAAAATCAGGGGTATTACTCCCGCTATTTTCTTATCCCGAAGAAGACAGGGGGAATGAGACCCATCCTCGATCGGTCAGTTTTCAACAAGGCAATAATGAAAAGGCCTTTTCACATGCTGACGATCAAACATGTGCTGGAGTGTGTTCACCAGGGGACTGGTTCACCTCTATAGACCTGAAGGATGCTTACTTCCACGTACCCATCATCCCGAAACACAGGAAATTCCTGCGTTTCTCATTCCAGGGAATATCGTACCAGTACAACCGTCTGCCGTTCGGTTATTCCCTGGCTCCTCGCACCTTTTCAAAGTGTGTAGAGACGGCGCTGCAGCCGCTACACAGAGGAGGGATGAGAGTACTATTTTACCTGGACGACCTGCTGTTGCTGGCTCGCTCCAGGGAGGAAGTTGCTTTACAGACGGTACAGCTCGTATCACATCTGTCAAAGCTGGGTTTCGTAATAAACTGGAAGAAGAGCCGCCCTCTTCCCTCCCAGAGTATTGTTTACCTGGGTGTGGAATTGAACTCAGCCCGCATGAGAGCGCGACTCTCACAGCAGAGAGTGGAGGCACTGACAGCTTCTCTCCGACGCGTCACACCTCGCAGCGTGGTGACAGCCCTCTCCGTGATGCAGCTGCTGGGCATGATGGCAGCTGGTCACGTGGTGATCCCCCTGGGTCTCCTTCACATGAGGATACTCCAGAGGTGGTTTATTCGCCTGCGCATCGACCCCGTGCGACAGAAGAGGCGCATGGTGGCCATCCCTCCTTCCGTGGGTTCAGACTTATCCTATTGGAAAAGTCCCCACGTGCTGTCAGCGGGTGTGCCCCTGGGCAGAGTTACGTCACACATCTCGGTGTTCACAGACGCATCTCTCTCAGGGTGGGGAGGAACGTGTATGTCGCAGGCAGTGGGGGGACAGTGGCCGGCTCACATGTCCCTCCACATAAACGTGCTGGAATTGCTCTCCGTACGGAGAGTAATCCAGCATTTTGCCCCGTTGCTGCGGAATCAGCATGTGTTGATTCGCACAGACAACAAAGCCGCGGCAGCCTACATCAATCGCCAGGGCGGAGTACGCTCAGCGCAGCTTCTGAACACAGCCAGGCCGCTGTTGATCTGGGCGCGATCACACTTGCTCTCCATCAGAGCAATGTATGCAGAGGTGGATCTGTTCGCCGCACGCGGGAACGCGCAATGTGCCCTCTGGTTCTCCCTAAAAGCGCAGGACCACCCCCCCCTGGGGGTGGACGCGTTCGCACATCGACCGTGGCCCAGGGGACTGTTGTACGCATTTCCACCAGTCCCGCTGATTCCTCGGTGCCTGGACCGAGTGCAGGAGGAGCGACTGTCAATGATCCTGATTGCCCCGCGCACGGGCGCTTCCTGGTTTCCATGCCTACAGCGTACGCTGTCAGGCAAACCGTGGAAAATTCCGTGGCGCGGGGACGCTCTCTCGCAGGTGGAGGGAGCGATCAGCAGTCACCCTGTGATAGGCCAGCACCTATGGGCATGGCCCCTGAACGGGAACATTTAGAGGGGCTGGGCCTCTCTCAAGATGTTGTACGTACCATTCAAGGAGCCAGGGCGGCGTCTACCAGAGCGTCCTACACAGCCAAGTGGACAGCTTTCCAGCGTTGGTGTGTGGCGAAAAGCCTGGACCCATTACGTGCCCCCTGCCTCACGTGCTGTCATTCCTCCAGCTGTTGCTGGACAGGAATTTGGCCTTCAACACAATCAAGGTATATGCTGCTGCCATATCATCTTGTCACGTAGGTTTCGGGGTCGGGACGGTGTTTAGTCACCCCCTGACGAAACGTTTTCTGCGAGGAGTACGGAGACTCAGACCTGTGTCACGCGCACTGGCGCCTCAGTGGGATTTGGCTTTAGTGTTACGCGCACTAAGCAAATCCCCATTTGAACCTTTGGCTCAGGTTCCCCTTAAACTGTTATCAGCCAAAGTAGTACTACTTTTGGCTCTAACATCAGCGAAAAGGGTGAGTGATTTGTCTGCTCTCTCTGTGGCTCCGTCATGCCTCCGGATCCAAGGAGATGGCAGTTCAGCTGTTTTACGCCCTAACCCGGCTTTTATGCCAAAGGTCATCACAAGCTCTTTTAAATCAAGAGTGATCACCCTGGATGGCTTCTTTCCCCCTCCTCACAGGTCGGAGGAAGAAGCCACGTCTCATCTCCTCTGTCCGGTGCGCGCGCTGGCCTGCTATGTGGCGCGCACGGCTGCCTTGCGCCGTTCTCAGCGCCTGTTTGTGCATTACAGAGAGCGCTCGATCGGGCAGCCTCTGTCTGCACAACGGCTGTCACACTGGCTGTGTGAGGCTGTGTCACAGGCATATGTCTCCTCTGGGGCGGATCCCCCAGAGAACATCAGTGCGCACTCCACCAGAGGAATTTCCTCCTCCACGGCTTTGCACGGAGGAATGTCAGTGGAAGACATTTGCACTGCTGCATCTTGGTCTTCCCCCTGTTCTTATTCAATTTTATTTGAGGGATGTCTCCCATTCCTCTCTGACACACCCTGTGCTGAGTGTCCTGTCAGAGTGAGTGACGTCAGGGATCCAGCTGTGCGCCTCTCTCCTGCCTCTCGGCACACGAAGAGCGGCCCCTTTCCCCTCTTATGAGGGAGGTTTCCTTGTTTCCTCTGACACATTTTGTACGAGTGTCTTGTCAGAGTGAGTGATGTCAGGGATCCAGCTGTGCGCTCTCCTGCCTGTCTACACGCAGAGAGTTGCCCGTGTTCCCCCTCTTTTTGTCGCTGGGCAAAGTGTGACCTTCGTCTCTACTTATCACAGCGGCGGGTATGTATTGTTCCCAGCCTCGTCCCCTCATGGTAAATATTCATGTTATGCTACATTCCAGGGACTGTGATGCGCCATTCGCATGGCGCAATAGGCATGGGTTATTATCTGAGCAGGTGTGTCTCTGCTTCCACTACCGGGGGGACCCAGTGGGGCGCAGACTACATCTTGCTTCGCCAACCCAATAGCGATAGCCTTAGAGGGCGAAGCCATATACGAAATAGAACTGAAGTTACCTACTGTAACTCCAGCTTCTATGAGTATTGGCGTAGCCCTCTAAGTTCTGGGCCCCACTGGCTCCACGAATAGCTGAAGAAAAGTTTTTTTTTGTGTGGGAGCAGATTGTCGGGCCTCCTTCCTATTTATACCGGAAGGGAGCCCGAGGGTGGGGCCCACCTTGCGGGTGGGCGTGGACTACAAGTGTTTCAGTGCTGCGCGGGCGCGCAGGGGATTACCCAATAGCGATAGCCTTAGAGGGCTACGCCAATACTCGTAGAAGCTGGAGTTACAGTAGGTAACTTCAGGTCTGCCGCAAGCGGGCGGCAGGAGCGGGGCTGTCAGCATCAGCTTGTAGATGGTATTTTAAACTCGATGCGCTCTGAAACTACGGGGCGGCCGAGGACAAAAAATACACATGCGTTAATCGCGTTAAAATAATTGGTGGCGTTAATTTTTTTTTTTGCGTTAACGCGTTATTAACGCGTTCACTTGACAGCCCTAGTTTATATATATTTTTTTTTATCTGAACTTATTTTGGATCTTTTCCTCTTTTGTAACACTAAATATTTTTCTTCTGGTTATATGTATAAATGTATCCTCTGCAACAAAACAATTTCGTTTTTTTTATTTGGGATCATTCATTTATATATAATCTAATGCAGTGTTGTAGTCAAGTCATCAAATCTCGAGTCCGAGTCACTCTTGAGTCCCCACTCTTCGAGTCTGAGTCCAAGTCCGAGTCATCATTACCTGTGCTCGAGTCTAAGTCCGAGTCACAAGTCTGAGTCATCATGTATTAATCTGAGTGGATATATTTGCTGTGGGTTTTGTTCTTATCATAAATATTATTTATTGTCTACATTTCTTTTATCCTTTATTTTCTGCATTGCTTTTATTCTGTCTATAAAACTGCTGTGAAGCTATTTGGGCTGCAATTCTTGTATGAAAGGTGCTATACAAATATAAGGCTTATTATAAATATTATTACGATTATTATTAATTAGGTCAGGTTGAGTTCCAAGACTGCCTTCAAAGAGCTGCTTCAAAAAACTTCTCTGCACATCTTAAGACTGAGAATAGCGGGGCTCGGTACGGGATCTCGCCTGGCAGCGGCACAAGCCTGGGGCTGAGTACATCCGGACTTGAGACAAAACTTGCTCGAGTCCGAGTTCGATTCCGAGTCCATCACTGTGAGAGACCGAATCGAGTCACGAGTCACGAAAATCGGAGTCCAGGACTCGAGTACTCCAAGTCTGATCTAATGTACTCTGCCCAATCGCAGTTGATGGTGTATTTACCCCCCAGTAATGTGCAAGGCTCTAACCGGACTTTTCTCATTTTAATGAAAAAGATCCCAAACGATAAGCACAGGGTGCATGTTAGCTTTGAATGTACGCTCACACACAACTGTGGAACCTCAGTCAGTTTCAGTGGTTTCCAGCAGTCACCATTGCTGAGTGAGCCGGTTCAAATCCCAAGCCGGCAGAAAATTCAGGCAATGTCCTCCCCTCTGTCTACCCCTTTCAACTCTAAGATCTCCAGTAAAGGCCCTCTGGCCCAAAAATACCTTTACAAAAAAACTGAGTAGACCTGATTAAAAAAAAACGTGTGATGGGTCACTACACACACACACACACACACACACACACACACACACACACACACACACACACACACACACACACACACACACACACACACACACACACACACACACACACACACACACACACACACACACACACACACACACACACACACACACACACACACACACACGTCCAGCAGTCTCCTATAGATGTTGGATCTCTGGGCAAATGTAGAAATATGAATCAAACCTATCCTGGAGTATCATTTGTTCTTGACTGGGAATACACAGGACACACTCACATCACACTGCATACAATGTTCATCAGTCTGAAACACGCTGGCGCTTTACTGTTGTAGTGATTACAGTATGATGTAACATGTCCCTGTTCTCAGAGTTTTAACTGGATAGAAATTGGATAATAACATTATTTTAGAAATGTTATGGAAAGAATGAAGATAGTAGTTGCTTCGTGAGAAAAATATATAAAATATATTTATTTATTCTGCCCATCAGCGTAGCAGGAACCCCTCTAATTCAGTGTAGATTGTCACATTTGATAAAGGTTGGCATGTTGACCACTGCTGCCCTATTTCTGGTGATAAAGGGCCTAGGCCAATTCAATACAATAAGGAAATACTTTTCTATTTAATGTTTTGTTATTAATTTACACACATTGTTTAAATGAAATATTTAAGATCTTATCTGTATTCTTGTCTTTGACTTCCTTTATGTTCTTTACCCTGTAGAAAAGTTGTGGTTGTTGTGTTGTGTAAAGTCTGATGAAGGTTCAGGATCTTTAATCACTCTGTGCTGAGGGTCGTAGGGCCTTTAATCTACATGCCATAACACACAATCCTAGTAGTCTTTTTTTACTCCATGGAGAGTTGTGTTGCAGTATCCCAGATGTCTCCTCATCATATAACAAAGCAGAGAGCAGGGTGGAGCACTCACAGTTGAAGATGCCTGGGGGGGGGTTCTGGGTGACCACGGGGCAGTTATCCTCATCGCTGTTGTCCCCACAGTTATTCAGCTGGTTGCAGATCAGCGAGCCCAAACGCAAACAATTCCCATTGGTGCAGTGGAACTTGCACTCTGTACAGGGGGGGGCAAGTAGAAAGAGAAGAAACATTACTAAGCAGTACTTATTCAAACATTTAAGGAAACACTTTTTGTACAAGGTCTGTACGTCTTTATGCTTTTGGGGAACGGCGTCTTCTATAGGTAACCATTGAGTACATTTGTGTTCTAAAATTAGACCTTCATAAACTAACAATCAACAATGAATTGAAAGCATTCGTTTATAAATTCAAATAGCTTTATTAGCATGACCATAATGACATACAGTATTGCCAAAGCTTTGTACAATTGCGACATCTATACATTAACATTTGAAATGTACAGTTAAGATCATAAACATTTGCAAGACCGACTTGTTTTCTTTACAAGGAACACAAGGAATGCTTGGACACATTCATTAAGAAAATGAATAAATAGTAACAATGCTGATAGTCAATTGCTATAATACATGAGAATAATAATAAAGAGGTGAGAGTGGAGACCTGGTCAGTCTGACTCTCTGGTGCTGGGGCAGGCAGAGACCAACAGTCCTTTTTTTTTATTTCCCCGAGTAAGATATATATATTTTTTTATAATTGAGGAGGCTTACTCTAGAATTTTGGGAAGAATTGTTTCTATAGGTTTGAGTTTTGGGCATTGTGTGAGGTGGTTTCTCATGTCTGCCTGTTTCTATGGCCTGTCTGTGAGCACTCAGTCTGTGCTTTGTCAACATGTGTCTGTGTTTAACGTCAGTCGAATAATATCAATATAAAATAGTCATCAGTTTATGTTCAGCACCATTTCTACAAAAAACATATTCACAAAAGGTATTCATAGAAAAAAATGGCACACACACAAATGGTGTCTCTTTTGTAGTGCATGCAGGCGCACTCTTAAATGCGTAATAGCACTGATAAACTGTACAGACATCTGGGCTGGTGTGTGTGTTATCTATTCCTCAGTGTGTAAGGTCATGTGATATGGGTTTTATTTGACCTGTGAGCTGAAACACAAATCAGAGTTCATGTGTTCACAGAAACGGGGTCACACAAAAAATCTCTCTCATTCAAAACAACAACAAAAAACTGCTTCTCTAACGGCCTTTGATGTGCTGCAGTCACAGTTATTACCAAACGCTTCTTCCACCTAGATATTCATATCCCTGATGAGCTCTATCTGGGGAAAAAACTATGTGAGTGTGCAACATGTATTCTGGAGGGAATAAATAATTCTTCAGGACTCTAATCAAAATAGGTGAAAATAACAACAACAAAGTGTTTGATGCACGGGAAAGCAAGGCCCAGAAGTTTTCTCAATTCTCTAATTTCCCCTCCTCGACTCCTCGACTCCTCGGTCCTCCGGTAGTGACCCGGAAATAGATTTCAGCGCGCCATGTTGAAGGAAATCTCATTTCTCTAAATGCACATCGAGGACCGAGCATCGAGCATCGAGGAGGCTCTCTGGAGGAGATATGACCGAGGATACACTGATGGTTCCTCCGCGGATGTATTTCCGGCAACAGTGATGTTTCAAAGAGTCGTGACGCACGGCCAGACTTATCTCAGCCAATGACAGCTCTGCATGCATCCCCTGGTTATTATTTTATGAACCGCTTGAATCAGACGAGATGTTTCCAGTGAGAACAGCTGTGAGGTCCGTGCAGAAGGCAGAGCAGTGTGTATAATATATATCACTCAGTATAACAGGCCTACATTACTCTCTGTATTTGTATGTTAGTTTAGTATATACAAACAAAGAGTCGATATTTTTTAAAACCATTTAGTGCTTCACATAATAAAATACACAACGGCTGTATCCTGATATATGATATGCTTTAGAATAGAATAGAATCGTTTAATGTCATTATACAGGTACAATGAGATAAATAAATGCTTCTCCCTTTCAAGGGTGCCATCAATACAAAAAAAAAAAACATCACAACATAAGACAACAAATACACGCAGCATACATACTTAGGAATAAGGAATAAGGTGCAGTAATTATTTCCAGGAGTATCAAAATAAAATCTATAATGTCTATAATGTAATAAATAATAATAGTAGGTATGTATTTATAATAATGACAGTAATGATATATAGGAGCTGTAGGTGTGTGTTGTACAGTGTGTGTGTGTGTGTGTGTGTGTTGTGTGTGTGTGTGTGTGTGTGTGTGTGTGTGTGTGTGTGTGTGTGTGTGTGTGTGTAAATCAATGGAACCTAAAGAGCTGCATGCATGCATCTATCTATCTATTTCACTGATTGAGCACTGCCATAACTTGTGTTTCTTAATGATGCCTACATCACAAGATATTGATATTGAAGTGACTGTTATTTTGTATATATTGATTGTTGTGGGTTTTTTTATCTTAATGTGTGCATATGTGTAAATGTGTCTGTTGATTGTGTATATAGGATATACATATTTTATACATATTTTTATACATATCTGTATACTGTATAATTTTACATTTGGGATTGTTGGAAAGGTCATTTCGATCTCTCTGTCTGTAAACACAAACTGAGTAAGATTGACATTAAAGTTGACTTTGACTTTGATCACCCATAATGCAACTCATCACATACAGTTTTGTCCTGATTCTGTGGCCTGTTCTCTTATGGCTTACTTCCTCCTGAGTTAAGGGTCTTACTTAAAGGTCCCCTATTATGCAAAATCCACTTTTTCATGGGTTTATAAAAAAGAATATTCCCTCTCTTTTTGTCCTGATCCACCTATATAAATACCTGTCTGAAAATGAGCTGAACAGATTGTGGCCACTTTGTGATGTCACAATGTTTTTTAGGGTTGTGCAAAGATTAGCCAATAACCAACACAATTTGTGATTTTATAATTATCATATCAAATCAAGCTTTATTTATATAGCACCTTTTATACACAGTGGTAACACAAAGTGCTTCACAAAAACACATAGACAATTCACAAATAGGAACAATACTATCCCCCCCCCTGGTTAATAATCAGTGTAACTCAAAGCTTTGCGATTAAAATATCAAAATATATACATCTATATATATATATATGCATTAACATATACTGTACATACACATACATACATACATACATACATACATACATACATACATACATATATTCACATACAAAAAATACAATTCAGTTTAAAGCAAAATCAAAAAGGTGGGTCTTGAGTTCGCTCTGCTGCCTCAGGTCCTCTGGGAGGCTGTGATAATAAACAGATGCCTCACCATGGGTCTTGGTTTTAACTTTGAGTATGATTAAAAGGTCAGTACCAGAACACCTGAGGGTTCTAGAGGGCTCATAGGTTAAAAGCAAAGGCCCAAGACCATTAAGAGTTTTAAAAAACAATACAAGTATTTAAATATTGATTGTGTAGCTCACAGGGAGCCAGTGCAAAGACTTTACAATTGGGGTGATGCAGAGACTTTACAATTGGGGTGATGTGTGCTCTGTTTCTCGTCCTCGTTCAAACACGTGCAGCTGAGTTTCGCAGCAGTTGTAGTGGTGTAATATTCCTTTTAGGCAGAACAGAAAGTAGTGCATTGCAGTAATAGATTCTACATGTTATGAAAGCGTCCATCAGTATCTCTGTACTGGCCCGAGAGAGAAACAATTGTACTTTGGCAATATTCCTAAAATGAAAAAATGTACAATGTTATATTTCTGATATGTGGTTCCAAGTTGAGCTCTGAGTCTAAGATTACCTCTAGGTTCTTAACTTTTAAGGTTTTATATTTAGTTTATGAAGTTTTTGAACCCAGTTTCTCCAAAACCAGTAATTAAGAGGCCAGTTTTGTCCTGGTTGAGCTGAAGAAAATCCTCAGTAATGCTTAATATCCAAAATACAGTTAAAAAGGGCATCAATGGGTCCCGAGTCATCAGGAGACACGGCAATATAGAGCTGTGTGTCATCAACATAACTATGGAAACTTATGCCAGGTTTACTGATGACATTTCCAAGTGGAAGCATGTATAGATTATAAAGTGTAGGACCTAAAATTGAGCCTTGGGAACCCCACAATTCAATGGATATATTTTAGATGACCATTCATCCATGTGTATAAAAAACTGTCTATCAGATAGGTAAGATGTAAGCCAATTCACACACACAAATTCCATGTTTTGTATGTAATTATTAACAAATATACTAAGTCTGACATCTTCATTGACATTTTACAATCTTTCAGGGAACATCCTCTAATAAGCTCAATAAACAAATATCAGTTCACATAAATGTTATTTAATTTTTACAAGTGGCATGTTTGTATTGAACAGGTTATTTAACAGTGGAATCAAACAATTTTAAACTATTGGAAAGCACGGAAAATGTGTGTGCATTGAGATTAAATATTAAGATGACATAAACATGAAGTCATGAACACTAACCCAGACATTAGTTGTCTAACTTGAACCTAAGACACCATCCATCCATCCATCCATCTTCTCCCGCTTATCCGTGGTCGGGTCGCGGGGGTAGCAGTTCCAGCAGAGAGCCCCAAACTTTCTTTTCCCTGGCCACATCAACCAGTTCTGACTGGGGGATCCCAAGGCGCTCCCAGGCCAGCGAAGAGATATAATCCCTCCACCTGGTCCTAGGTCTACCCCTTGGTCTCTTCCCAGCTGGACGTGCCTGGAACACCTCCCTAGGGAGGCGCCCAGGTGGCATCCTTACTAGGTGCCCGAACCACCTCAACTGGCTCCTTTCGACGCGAAGGAGGAGCGGTTCAACTCCGAGTCCCTCCCGGATGACTGAACTTCTCACCTTATCCCTAAGGGAGACGCCAGCCACCCTGCGGAGAAAACCCATCTCGGCCGCTTGTATCCGCGATCTCGTTCTTTCGGTCATGACCCATCCTTCATGACCATAGGTGAGGGTAGGGACGAAAATGGCCCGGTAGACAGAGAGCTTTGCCTTCTGGCTCAGCTCTCTTTTCGTCACAACGGTGCGGTAAAGCGACTGCAGTACCGCTCCCGCTGCTCCGATTCTCCGGCCCATCTCACGCTCCATTGTTCCCTCACTCGAGAACAAGACCCCGAGATACTTGAACTCCTTCACTTGGGGTAAGGACTCATTCCCTACTTGGAGTGGACAGTCCATCGGTTTCCTGCTGAGAACCATGGCCTCAGATTTGGAGGTGCTGATCCTCATCCCAGCCGCTTCACACTCGGTTGCGAACCGATCCAGTGAGTGCTGCAGGTCGCAGACCGATGAAGCCATTAGAACCACATCATCTGCAAAAAGCAGTGGTGCAATCCTTAGTCCACCGAACTGCAGACCCCCCCCCCCACGACTACGCCTCGAAATCCTATCCATGTATATTACAAACAGGATCGGTGACAAAGCGCAGCCCTGGCGGAGGCCAACCCTCACCGGAAATGGGTCCGACTTACTGCCGAGGACCCGGACACAGCTCTCGCTTTGGGAGTACAGAGATTGGATGGCCCTGAGTAGAGACCCCCTCACCCCATACTCCTGCAGCACCTCCCACAGTAACTCCCTGGGAACTCGGTCATACGCCTTCTCCAAGTCTACAAAACACATGTAGACCGGATAAGCATACTCCCAGGCCCCCTCCAGGATCCTTGCGAGAGTAAAAAGCTGATCCGTCGTTCCACGACCAGGACGGAATCCGCATTGTTCCTCCTCAATCTGAGGTTCGACAATCGGCCTGACCCTCCTTTCAAGTACCTTAGAGTAAACTTTCCCGGGGAGGCTGAGTAGTGTGATGCCTCTGTAATTGGCACACACCCTCTGATCCCCCTTTTTGAAAAGGGGAACCACCACCCCGGTCTGCCACTCCTTCGGTACTGTTTCCGACTTCCACGCAACATTGATGAGACGTGTCAACCATGACAGTCCCTCAACACCCAGAGCCTTCAGCATTTCTGGGCGGATCTCATCCACCCCCGGGGCTTTGCCACTGTGGAGTCGTTTGACGACCTCAGTGACCTCCCCCCGGGAGATTGGTGTTGATCCCCCGTCATACTCCAGCTCTGCCTCTAACATAGAGGGCGGAGTTGTCGGGTTCAGGAGTTCCTCAAAGTGTTCCTTCCAACGCCCTAACACTCCATCAGTTGAGGTCAACAACGTCCCATCCTTACTGTACACAGCTTGGATGGTTCCCTGCTTCCCCCTCCTGAGGTGTCGGACAGTTTTCCAGAACAACTTTGGTGCCGCCCGAAAGTCCTTTTCCATGGCTTCTCCGAACTTCTCCCACACCCGCTGCTTTGCCTCGGCCACGGCTGAGGCTGCTGCCCTTCGGGCCCGTCGGTACCTTGCAACTGCCTCGGGAGTCCCCCGGGATAACAAATCCCTGAAGGCCTCCTTCTTCAGTCGGACGGCTTCCCTGACCACCGGTGTCCACCAGGAGGTTCGAGGGTTACCGCCCCTTGAGGCACCTAAGACCTTGAGACCACAGCTCCCTGCCGCGGCTTCGGCAATAGAGGCTTTGAACACCGCCCACAATAAGGGGAATGTCAACACAGGCACCTGTCAACCCGCACTCTGCTGTTCCTCAGCGCCGCTCCCCCTCCCTCCCGCTGAAATTATGAATGAAAAGAAATTATGAATGAAAAGCGTATAGTAATCATAGATAACACGGCAGGGTCCTTGACAGTTTGTTTTCATCTGATTTCAAATAAACAAAGTGCCCCCGGGCCGCCATTTGCCCATCCCTGATCTACAGTATGAAAAGCAGCGCTTAAATCAAGTAATACTAAAACCGAGAGCTTGCTCTTTTCTGCATTGCTTCTGAGGTCATTTAAAATCTTTACTAAAGCTGTTGAAACCAGACTGGTACACTTTAAAAATACTACGAGAATCAATTAAATCATTTAAGTGATTAAAATCATTTGTTTTATTTAATTTTACTCAAAAATGGCAAGTTGGATACTGGTCTGTAGTTATTAAAATCTGAGGCATCTAATTGGTTTCGCTTCAGGAGGGGTTTAACCAAGGCAGTTGGAAAAACACCCATCTGAGGCGAGTGGTTAACAATGTTAAGCATATCTTCTATAAAAGAATTGTAAACAGTTTTTAAAAAACAATGTAGGAATGGGATCTAAAATGCAAGTTGCGGTTTTTAGTTTAGAATTAACCTTTTAAAGCATCTCATCATCAACCAGGACACAATTCTCTAGGTTCTCCTTAAATAAAAACAATGTTTCAGAATCATTAAAATTCCTGTGTAGACCTTGAAATAAGTTATTTCTAAAATGTTCAATCTTACAATTGAAGTGGGCTGCAAATTATTCACACTTGGTATTGATGGAAATATTTTAGGTTTTCTAGCTCCAGGGTTTATTAGGTGATCGATGGTTGAGAAAATTATTTTTGGATTGTTCCATTTTCAGTTATGAGTTTGGACAAGTGGCTTTGTGTTGCAAGTAGAATGGCGTCTAATAGTAAATCCTCAGCTGTTCACAGAACATTTGATGGTGAATGTTAATTTCATTTTTTCTCCATTTTCTTTCTGCTGTCCGACAGTTTCTCTTGTTTTATTTCCTTGTTTATCCAGTGGGGTGTCAGATTGGAGGAAATCTTTTTTAATTTTAATGGCCACTGTATCAATGGTTGTCCTTAGTTTGATGTTATAACTATCGACAATAAAATCACAGGAAGATGATGGATGCCATGTAAGATATGAATAAAATGTGTAGCGACTTCAGTGCCAAGATAGCCTCTCTTTACAGCTCGTTCATGAATATCCAGTTCCATAAAATCATTTACAGTAAAAAATATACAAAAATGATCTGAGATGCCTATGTCTAAAACTGAGGAAATGGAAGCAGGCAAGCCATAGGTCCAGAGTGTGGCCTTTGATGTGGGTAGGCTGATTAACATGCTGAGTAAAGTTCATTACGTTCAGCAGTTTTACAAATTCTAAAGAAAATTGTATTGTAGATATATTATCGAAATGCTTAAAATCCCCTAAAATAATAATTGTCATATTTTGTGTGGATAATTTATAGCAACTCTGGAAAAATTAGCATCGCTTTGGTGGCCTGTAAACTGTCAAGCACGTGGAGGTCTGTTGGAAACAATGGAATGATGTTCGAATGATGTGTACTGATCTAATGTTGTGTCCTTAGAATCAAGTGATGTTGAGAGAATGGCTGCTGTACCCCCACCTCTTTTGCCATCTCTTAGGAGTAAGAACAATTGTAGTTTTGGTGGTGAGGCTTCAATAAGGGTAGCAGGTCCGTCTGAATTAAGCCAAGTCTCAGTTAAAAACATGCAGTCAATTCTATTATCTAAAATTAGGTAATTTATAAGAAATGTTTTATTTAAAAGTGATCCGACATTAAAAAGTGCCAGATTCAGGGTTACTGATAGACTTGAATGAGGTGGTGGATTATCAGATAATCTTAGACATCTAAGGTTAATACAATTAACACCACCATTTTGTGAGGTGTGTATTCTTTTGGTGGTTGAGACAGATATTTTTTGAATTAGTTTGTGTAATGGCTGTGTTTGGGCAGAGTGATATCTGGCTGTCTTTCAAAGGCCTTGCAAGAGATCATTGCATGGGTTTTACTTCTGTCGTGTGGTTCTAATGGAATTATTCTTGCATGGTTTTACCTGTGTATCTTGTTTGTTTTTACCTGGGATTGGCATTATTGAAAACGCCGAAAGGACGCAGAGGAGGACGAGGCAGCGCAGCACGACACCCCCCCAAATATTGACTCATTTTGAATGTGATGCCTACAACATGTTCCAAAAAAGCTGGGACGGGCAACAAAAGACTGGGAAAGTTGAGGAATGCTCAAAATATTTGTGTTACAACAGCGTGGCTTCGTAGTAAAGAGTAGGGGCCCAGACCTGTCTCCTATTGAACATGTGGGGCGCATTATGAAGTGCCAAATACAACAACGGAGACCCTGGACTGTGGAGCAACTGAAGTCGTAAATCAAGCAAGAATGGGAAATAATTCCACCTACAAAGCTCCAATAATTAGTGTCCTCAGTTCCAAACACTGATTGAGTGTTGTTAAAAGGAAGGTGATGTAACACAGTGGTGACATGAACCTGTGCCAGCTTTATTGAACGTGGCATCACATTCAAAATGAGTCAATATTTTTTCAATACATTACATATATTTTCTTTGTAGTGTATTCAATGAATACCCAGCTAGAAATGTTTGGTTCTAGAAACATTCTGAGAATGTCACCATTCACTGTTCTAGGAATGTTTTCAGCGGGAAATTTTCTTTTGGTTCCCAGAATGTTCTTCTGAAAGGTAGGATAACGTTCTCTAAAAACATTCTTAAAATGTTTGGTGATAACGTTCTTAAAGACCCAGTGAAGTGTGCGCCGGTGCATGATCTGTTATGCTAATACGTATAGTAATGACCAAAATTGTCCATTGGAACCCATATCAAAGATGTTGGAATAGCAACGAATTTGACGAGTTGGAATTTTCCGCTGGGAAATCCGCAGTCGACCTCCGCCTTCGTGGGCCTGGCTTGCGATCTACTGCGTGACGTCAGAAGATGGGCTCAGCCGAAGTGTTTACATTCACCACCGTTCATTTTGTCTCTGTTTCAAAGTGGAATTTACCAACGTTTTTGAGCGAGTATTTTATTGGAAAGTGTTTCGCAGACGACTGGAAGTGATTGCCAATCGAGGAAACCTGACAATGGAGGCGACAGTGAAGAAAAAGGGAGGAAAAACACACGGGAAGCGATGCATTGCCGCTGGCTGTGGTAATGTCAAGTCTGCCGAAGTGGCGATGTTTCTGTTCCCAAAAGATGAAGGTGAGTGGCTGGTGTTATTGTTTCGTAGATTCGTAGATTGTTTATGAAAAATAAAGGCCACTGTGTTTGTGTCTACTAACAAGACTATCATGGCGGCGGCAGAGCTCAAGTCGAGTTTCTCCGCCTGGAGATATTCTCACTATTTCACTTTTGTCGAGCACAAAGAAAAGAACGTTTTAGTTAAATGTAAGTTGTGTCTTGGCGGGTCAAAGATCCTATCGACTGCCCAAAACAGCAATTCAAATCTGTTGAAACATCTGCAGAAACAACATGCTGGGACGAAGCTAGTAGCTAAGACCACAGACCCAGACTCATCCGACGCCACTCCACCTCCACCTAAGCAACAGCGGCTGGATTGGCACTTTGAAACATATCTTTGTGTTTGTGTTTGTATAGACCACATTGCTTAGCAGAGTTCAGTGATGCAAATGCATGTCAAGTTGATCAACAGGTTGTATTATTCTCCGATGCAATAACAGTACTGAAATGAAGGCTACAGTATAAGGGCATTAATGGGTGCCCTTTTTTAAGTAACTAAAAAGCTACTTTTCACAGTAACGCATTACTTTTTGGTGTAAGTAGTGAAGTAACTAGTAATTGTAACTAGTTACTGGTTTTCAGTAACTAGCACAACACTGCATGTGAACATGAATGTTGCATCATGCTATGAACAGATGAATGTATGATCAGGGTGATGGCCAATCCTGTGTGTAGATCTACTCTAGATCTATGACAAAATATTGTCCTCAACCAAATTGACTTCCATGGCCACTTTCCTCATCTATCCTGTCCGAAAAGCTGTCAAAATCACTCATTTCTCTCGCACCAGTATCACTTTCCGAAGGCTCCGCCATGTTTACAATCACAACTGGGCCCATCTTGTGACGTCACAGCCGCTATCGTCTGCAGCAGCGGTAGGCTCAGACGGCCGTTCACGGGATGAAAAATTTGCGATGTTTATCTCGTCCCTCGCACTTCCTAAAAAATTATTTTAGCCATGAACAGGTACAATTATATGTAAGAAATTAAACTGCCATTTCATTTTGGCGCAAAAAAATGCACTTCACTGGCACTTTAAGATGTTTTTTGATAACATTGTTCGAACATTATGCCCTACTATTCTCAAAACGTTTTCAGCGGGATGTTTTATTTTGGTTCCCAGAATGTTCTTCTGAAAGGTAGGATAACTTTCTCTAAAAACATTCTTAAAATGCTTGGTAATAACCTTTTTTAAATGTTTTTGATAACATTGTTAGAATATTATGCCATATATTATGAATATATACTATTCTTAAAACGTTTTCAGCTGCAAGTTAGATTTTTTTATGTTGCCAGAATGTTATTATTTTAGAGTAGGATAACGTGCTTTATCCTTCCGATTTATCAGAAGTCTTTTTTTTTTTTTTTTTTAAATGCGACCATTAGCTAGTACAAGTCACTGTCGGTGTCACATGTACTGGAGGGGACCCAGAATCAGACTCGGAATCATTTGTTTATTAGAAAAGGGGAGCTGGGAGTGGAGGTTAGTTATGGCGGCAGTGGGAAACAGTTGTTCCAGGGTGGGTAGAGAGGCCTGGCTGGTCTTGGGAGTGTGAAGGCCTTGGATTCCTCCTGGGAGAGACATAAAAAAGAGTGTGAGGCAAAAGCAGGCAAAGTTGTCAAAGAATATGCTGGTCAAAAGCTAGAGCGGCACGCAACAAACCGTTCACGGCAACAATCCGGCAGGGAATGAGTGCAGGCTGCAGGCTTTCATAGTGTGGCTGATGAGCAGGTTGCAGGTGTAGTTGATTGGAGATTGCTCCCAGCCGTGTAGAGCAGACCAGCAGGCAGGGGGGGGGGAGAGAGAGAGAGACACACAGTAGAAACAAACACATACACACACTAACAGGGGTTTCAGGGACGGGCAGTGACAGTCGGTCCGTTCATATGTCTGTTGGTCTCAAATCTAAAGGGTGCAATAACCATTTGTATCCACTATGCATAAACAGCGGACACTGTTTATACGCAGCCCTCACAAACCACACACGGCCAGATAGCTTATCTAACAGTTAGCACCTGCATACGAGACACAACCTTTATAGTCAGAAAAAAGTGTGATTATTTTCTGATATTTTACACATATGATATTATGAATACTGTGGGCCTACATACCTTAGTGTGATTATAAGTGCATGTGAGTGAATATTGGCATGCAAATTCGTTTTTATACGTCCTATTCATTGTCTCAATGCGCTCATACATCTTAAGAAGGTTATCACCAAACATTTCAAGAACAGTGTTTCCCCTAGGTTTACTGCCTTGGCAGGGTGCTGCTAGGGTACCCCCCCAACAGGGGGTGCCCGGAAAAAAAATCTTCAGCAATTGTGTTATGATCATATTGAGCTATTGGTGTGAGTCTAACATTAAACAACTGTATTACTTTTATTCAAACTGTATTCCCTTCTTATCATGTAGCCTACACTTCTTCCTTTCATTGATACATTTAAATCACCTGACTATAGCATATAACATACCTGCTGCAACCCTTCGCTGCTGCTGCTTCTCTCTGCCTCATCCTCTATTGCTGGAGGCAGCTCCACCTCATCTGATCTCTGATATGAAAGCAATCGTGTTATGATCTTATTGAGCTATTGGTGTGAGTCTAACATTAAACAAGCAGTCTGCTTGTCATACATTGCTGACGATACATTTTAAGAGGCAATTTGTTGAGTCACTGCCGCTAAATGCCGGTAGTATCAAGCTAGTAAATCCTGCATTAGCCTCACATCAACAGGTGTAGACAGAACATGCAATTATCCTGAGCTAATTTACTGAATAAACCAACTCACATCTCCTGTCTTTGTTTTCACCCAACTCATTAGACTATTCTTCTGCTGGCGTTTCATTGTTGTTTTCTGTCAAATTCAATACTGTAGTTCAAAACCGCGGTACCTGCTCACCATCTGTGAGCTATTTTTAGAATGCGCACGCTACGTTCGTTGTCGCGTTCGCGCGCGTCCACCTGGGCAGGCTGTGTGTGTCCTTCTCCTCCGTGACGATAACGGCTTGAGGTTAAAAAATAATAATAAACGAATTTGAAACTGGGGGGAGACAAACGGGCAGACAGCAGAGCTTGGGGCAATAATGCAGATTTGTTTGACTTTTTTACACTTTTTTGTTCTCCTCCTTTCCTCCGCTCTTGTCTCTGATTGTGAGTGTGTGTGAGTGTGTGTGTGTGTGTGTGTGTGTGTGTGTGTGTGGGGAGCCCCGCCCTTCAGAAACAGAGCGGAGGGAGAATGTGAATACGCAAAGCAGTGGACACTGAAACATGCACATACATTGGATAAATAACATAGGCGTTTAGTTTATTTAATAAAAGAGCACATGTTCAATGTGAAAAGTGACCGTAGATAGATTACTTCAGTTGAAATTTGGTGCTATATATATATTTTTTTTTTAAAGAAAAAAACACCTTGAATTTCAGGCGGGGCGCGGGGCTCCGTTGGCAGGGCGCAGCGCCCCGCCAAGGCAATGGTAGGGGAAACACTGAAGAATGTTTTTAGAGAACTTTATCCTACCTTTCAGAAGAACATTCTGGGAACCAAACTAAAACTTCCCGCTGAAAACGTTTTAAGAATAGTAGGGCATAATGTTCTAACAATGTTATCAAAAACATCTTAAGAAGGTTATCAAAAAAGTTTTAAGAAGGTTATCACCAAACATTTCAAGAATGTTTTTAAAGAACGTTATCCTACCTTTCAGAAGAACATTCTGGGAACCAAAATAAAACGTCCCCCTGAAAACATTCCTAGAACAATGAATGGTACCAAAAATGTCTAGCTGGGAACTCACACCTGCCACCGCAAACATGCAATATCTGCTTACAGCTTATCATGAATTACGTGCTTGTTTGTTTTTTTCAAAAGGAAAATATGGTGATATCAGATTTTTTAAAACATCCTTTCAAACAAATGCAACAAGTTTGTTTTTTAAAGCGCTCTAGAAATAAATCTGACGTTGACCATGACCGTGTTAATATTTGCCATCACAGGAACGTTTTATAAAAAAAGAATAACCTCCTGAAAACATTTTCAGAATGTTGCTTGGAGAATGTTCTTCTTTTGTTATCATGTAACATTGAGGGAACGTTTTATAAAGAACTTATTTTGTCATGGTTTGGGATTGTGGTTTTCATTTTCCATTTTATTTTGAAATGTTTTCCTCCTTGTCTCTTGTCTGGTCCTTCTTCCTGTGTTGCTTCCTGTCTCTGTGTTCCCTCCTACCTGATTACCCGATTGTGTTCACCTTGTGCCCCTGTGTTTTCTCCTCCCTCCTCACCTGTGTCTTGTTTGTGTGATTAGTCTTGTGTGCATTTAAGTTCTGGTTTTTCGGTCTGTCATTGTTAGATCCTTGTTAGTCTTTGACTGTGTTCACGGTGAGGAATTCTGTATGTTCTGTTTTGAGCCTTGGATTAAAGGTATTTTCTGTGGAATCTGCGTTTGGGTCCTGCCTGCTTTGCTCAACCGTGACATATTTAATGTGTTACCCCAACAACGTCCAAAACACATCCTTAGAATGTTGCAGGCAAAACGTTCAACCTTTGTTAACATATCACATTAACGGAACGTTTTATAAAAAAACTTTCTGTCATCTCAGGCCTTAATAACATCCTCAAAACATCCTCTGAATGTTGCAGTTAAAATGTTATGTCTTAGTTAACCTTAAACCTAATAGGAACATTATTTGAAATAATAAACATCCTAAAAAGGTTCTTTGAACATCAGATTAAAATGTTTCTTTAAAACATTATTAGAACCTGTAGGTATCGTTAGCCAAAGTTGTGAGAACGTTCCCCGCTAGCTGGGTATAAGTCGAAAAGGATTTGCAAATCATTGTCTTCTGTTTTTATTTACGTTTTACACAACTCGTTTTTTCACAAATTTGGCTAATAGATAGTAAAAACAAAGTGGCAAAAAGACATGAAAACTAATTGGTAATGATATGTTGACAGAATTTGATAAGCAAAATCTGTGGAGCCTTAAATCTCTTCTAGCGGCTCTGCATTATAAAAGTGTCTGCCTTCTAGTTGCACTTTGGGTAATGTGGGTGCCAATAAAAGATGATATTTCTGGTCCGGTTACATCAATTTGAATCATTTCTTTTTAAACTGACCATCCTGAGTCTCACTTTGTTTCTGATATGTAAAGCTTTACTGCCTTCTTTAAATTATGATTCTTTCTAGCATCTTTGATTGCAAGCAAAAAACATAGATTTACACATCTTTACTAACTAACAAATACTAACAAAAACCACCTCAGCAACTAAACCAACATAATGCAGATTTCCCCGGTAGTTTGGTCGGACACACCACATGGTGCAACAAAGACCTGTGTCCTTTCTGTTAATAAAAGGGAAACATTTCTGTACATGAATGCTAATGTGGCTCTTTTTTTGATGAGTCATGTCTGCTGTCTGGATGTTGTTTTAACCCTCAGCCTATAACAACATAGTGACATTACTATTTGCAAATGCACCTAATCATTTCATTAGCTTTGGGGCACTGTCAATACCCCAATAATAATAATATATAATATGCAGCCATGGAGATAGCTTGGTTTTACTTGCAGAGTGTTTAAATAACTGTTGCTGAGCCTTTATCGAGGTGATCATTACTGTCCTGGTTCCTCGGGAACAGCCAAATAAATACAATAAAAGTTCCCTTGAAAACTGTTGACAGGTGTGTAAATATTAACAGTAACAGGGAGGAGACATTGTTTAAGCTTTTCAGTTTTCTAAATGAATATCAGAGTGGAACAATGTTATTATTAAGTGTGGTACCTGTGTGTAAAGGTCACATTTATAATGCAGCCTTTACTGTACTTTAATACTTCATATTCTGGAGGCTTTCATTCCCTCCTGAACAACTACTGAACAAACACTAACCACACTAACTTCATTACAACTTTAATGGGCTGAGAGAGTACTCGGAGATTTAGTATTACACTTCCATAATTCTGCGGGACTCATAAGAACAGATTAAACAACACCGGTCAAAATCAAAGCAGATGTCCTGGTTTCAGAAATTCTGGAAAAAGGCTTTACAATGTTTCCACAACTCCATTGTTGCTCATCTCAACAAAGCTATAACGAGTAAAAGACAATGAAAGTAAATAGAATTGTTACTAAGAAGGAATGTTGTTAGATTGAAGTGAGGCCGTGTAAATGGTAAGCTCCCCAATAGTTTGGTTAAATCTTTAGTCTACGGATAGATAGATGGACTTAGCTGATCCAAAATTGTAAAATTATATCCAGAATGTATGCATAACATAAATACATATTTAAATATAAATATGGACCCAAGATTTAGATATATACAGTACCAACACATTCTCACTCCCAACTCGTCCTATAGTGACGTTATGTCAGGATCCCTTTAGCGTTGATTTTCAACTATCAGGGAGTCCCTTTGACTTGCATAAAGCTCCCTGAACGTTGGTAATAGACTAGTTGAGATCACGGAGAAATGCTCTCCGTAGACCCATTCTCACAGCGTTTATCAACCTTTTTCTTACTCAATATCAAGCCACACTTATTGTTTTTACTTCTTTATTTTAATTGTATAATGTCGGACTTTTGTTGCCGTCAGTTAGGGGGAGAGTAGGGGCTCAGAATACTGAAATCTGTATTGTTTCATCGTTTTTTCCTTCTAATTTTGTATTATTTTCTAAACTCAGTTATTTACTCAACAATAAGACACAATTATCCTTGTGTTTATTTATTTGTTTGATTGTATAATGTCGGACTTTTGGAGTCCGTCAGGACCGAGGGTCGGAGCAGCTCATTCGAACACAGGAAGCTGTATTTTCAAAATAAGAGTTCATTTTAATATTATGTTTGTTAAACTATCTAAAGATATACTAACTATGGATGGCATTAATTTGGCCTCCAGTGAGACTGTAAGGAACCTTGGTGTTATATTTGATCAGGATTTATCCTTTAACGCCCACATAAAATCAATCTCAAGGACCGCCTTCTTTCATCTACGTAACATTGCAAAATCAGGCATATCTTTGCCTCAAAACGATGCAGAGAAACTAGTCCATGCATTTGTTACTTCAAGGCTGGATTATTGTAACTCTCTATTATCAGGGTGTACCAAGAAGTCAGTTAAGTCGCTTCAGCTGATTCAAAATGCTGCAGCACGTGTACTAACCAGAGTTTGGAAAAGGGACCACATTATTCCTGTTCTGGCTGCCTTACACTGGCTCCCTATAGAACACAGGATAGAATTTAAAATTCTTCTTCTCGTCTACAAAGCCCTTAATGGGCAGGCGCCATCTTACCTTAAAGAACTCATTATACCCTACTGTCCTACTAGGGCATTGCGTTCCAATAATGCAGGGTTGTTGGTTGTTCCTAAAGTCTCTAAAAGTACAATGGGAGCCAGAGCCTTCTCTTATCAAGCTCCACTTTTGTGGAATCAGCTTCCAGTTTGTGTTCGGGCGGCAGACAGCCTATCCGTTTTTAAGAGTGCGCTTAAGACCTTCCTTTTTGATAAAGCTTATAGTTAGGGCTGATTAGATTCAGCACCTAGTTTTGCTGCTATAGGCTTAGACCAGGGGTGGGCAATTATTTTTACATGGGGCCACTTCAGAAACTCGAGCTGTGTTGGGGGGCCGAATCAAAATAAGTTGAACTTAATTCTGCTCAATATACATTTTCTCCCATTATAGAATGCAGTATATTACATATTTTTATGAGCTGTTACTGGTAATCAAAAGAATAAGAATGTTCCCTTACAATAAATATATGAAATTGTGGAGTGGGCCAAATAGGAAAATACTCCTATAGAGGTAATAAACAGTAAAAACAATAATTGAATCAGTATTTAATTACATTTTTGACACGTTAATCTACACAAACCAATACTGAAAAGGTGTTTTACAGTATGTTAAAGATAAGAAATTAATCAGCTTTATACAAAAAGAAATGAGTGCTTTTGATTTTTGTTTTTCAGTTAATCTTACTTGTTCAGTGAGAAAAATCCAGTCTGCCTTGGGCTTGAACAAGTGCACGGAACTCTGGTTCAATGTCTGAGGTGGATATGCGAAGGACAGCTGAGAGGTGATCATCAGTGATAGAGGATCTGTATCTGGATTTGTTGAACTTCATCACTGAGAATGTCTGTTCACATATGTAGGTAGATCCAAAGAGGACCATCATCTTCTGAGCACGTCTCCTCATGTGTGGAAAGTTCTCCTCTTTCAGGGAAGAGTAAAACTCAGGCAGTGAGACTGACCTAAAGTGCTCTGACAGAAGTGTGTCAGACTGCAGGTCAATGAGTTCAAGCTGAACATCACTGGGTGCATCATCCACATGGCATGTAAATGGGGAAAAGATCATGTTCATTTCATTCTCAACTGTTTTGAAGTCTTTAAATCGCCTTGAAAACTCACCATGCAGTGCTTCTAACATGGATGAGTACCTCTGGAGGTGATCAGCTGATGGTGTGGCTTCCTTCAGTGTTGGCAAGTGCGTGAGAATGTTGTCCTCCATTTGGCTTGAGAGAAGCTGCAGCTTTCTCATGAAAGCCTTCACTGCACTGTACATGTCATGCACAAAAAGTCCCTTGCCTTGCAGTTTGACATGTAGTTCACTCATTAGTGCAGTCACATCTACTGCAAAACCAAGGTCTGCCATCCAGTCTGCATCTGAAAGCTGTGGGATGTCGTTTCCTTTCTTCACACAGAAGTCTTGAATCTCTTCTCTCAGGTCCCATACTCTTTTCAGCACTTTGCCCAGGCTGAGCCACCTGACAGCTGCATGGTAGGATATGTCACGATGTTCAGTCTCACTTTCCTCCAAAAGTGCAACAAACTGTCTGTGATTCAATGCTCTTGCCCTGATGAAGTTAACTATTTTAGTTACAACATCAACAACATGGTTAATTTTTAACACTGACTTACACAACACTTCCTTATGTAGAATACAATGCCAAAATACCAATTTCTGTTCAGGGTTAATTTCTGTCACTTTATCCTGCATTCTCTTCAATAGTCCAACATTTTTCCCTGTCAGATTTGGACAACCATCCGTTGTCACGCCTTCCAGCTTGTCCCATTTCAGTCCCAACTTTTCCACACATGCATTTACCTCCGTGAACAAATCACGCCCTGTTGTTGTCCCTTTCATTGACTGCATGGCTGCCAGCTCCTCCGTGATTTTGAAGTCCGTAGTTATCCCACGTAGGAAGATGAGTAGCTGGGCAGTGTCACGGACATCGCAGCTAGTGAAAGTGGGCCGCTCTGTTCTGCAGCTGAAGCTCCAGATTTCCCGCGATGTCCTCAATCCTCCTCGTAACAGTGCGTCGGGAGAGGGGCACTTTCTCAAATGCCTCCTTTTTCTCCGGGCATATTAGTGCGGCAGAGTCCAACAAACACTCCTTAATGAACTCTCCATCCGAAAACGGTTTACTTTTTCTTGCAATTTTGTGGGATAAGACATAACTCGTCTTGACAGCTGCATCTCTGGATGTGGAATGTTTTGTGAAAAGTTATTGTTGGCTTTGCAGCTTAGCTAGCAAAGCATCCGACTCCTTTGCCCGCTCTTCCTCAGACAGGTTCTTGTATTTATCTGCGTGTTTGGTATCATAGTGGCCACTCAAATTGTACTCCTTGAACACAGCGACCTGCGCACCACAAACTAAACACACAGCTTTACCTTTCACTTCTGTAAATAAATACTTAGCGGTCCATGTCTGGTTGAAAACAAATGAAGAGCTGCTGATTTGACCAAACAAACGCGAGAGACGGCTGAGTTGAGCGCAGTGTTCCTCTGCACTCCGACAGCACTGAGCACTACATCGAGATTAAGATTAAACACATTTATTTCATTTGGGAACACACACATATACCTATGGAGTTGGCCAGATGTGTGTAAATTACTGTTCATGGTAATTTGAAAACAAATGCCGGTGTCGTGCATACACAAACACACCGAACACACACACAGAGCGGAACTGAGCACAGCACAAACACACACGTCATGCGCCTTGTGGACCGGACATCTCCTTAATAAAACGAGTACTAGGGGGAACTAGAGAATGCAATTCCTGAAGAAATTGCTCGTGGGAATGCTTTATGCTGAAAAGCTGACGCTAAACTGCTATGCTGACATGTAATGTGTAAGAAGAAAGTGAAGAGTTTAGATTGAAATGATACATGAACACTCTGGGCTTGAATGTGTGATGAGAGAAGAAAAGAAAGTAAAAAGGCTTGGAAAAGCAGCAGAATATTTGAACTGCAAACTTTTGAACTAACTTGATGGCGAATGATCTGTCGCCATGCCAACGGCATTTGATGACATCCCATAATACGCTTAGATGCGTTGATGGCTGCATCGTTACCAAACCTGTGAAGTTTTGGGCCGTTTGGAGCATTTTCACGGTGAGCATTGTGTTGCCATGGCAACGGCATTTGAAGAAATCTCAAAACTGTCCCTTAGATGTCTTCACGGCTGGACTGTTAGCACACATGTGAAGTTTGAGCACTTTTTGAACATTTTCATAGGAGTTATAGCGACATCGTCTTTTATGGCGAGGGATGCGTTTCCATGGAAACGGCATATGATGACACCCCATAATTGACGTAGAGCTGTTGAGGGCTGGACCGTTAACCATTATCTGAAGTCTGCTGCTGTTTTGACCCTTTTCATAGGCATTACGACAACATCGTGTTTTATGGCGAGGGATGCGTTTCCATGGAAACGGCATATGGTGAGATGTCAGATTTGACGTAGAGCTGTTGAGGCATGGACCGGTGATATACAAGAGAAGTTTTGGGGACGACAGGACCGTGTCCATTGGAGCTACAGCGACATCGTCTTTCATGGCGAGGGATGCGTTTCCATGGCAACAGCCTATGGTGAGATCTGAGATTTGGCGTAAAGCTGTTGAGGCATGGGCCGGTGATATACAAGCGAAGTTTGGGGGACGATCGGACCGTGTCCATTGGAGTTACAGCGACATCGTGTTTTATGGCGAGGGATGCGTTTCCATGGAAACGGCATATGATGACACCCCATAATGGACGTAGAGCTGTTGAGGGCAGGACCATTAACCATTATCTGTAGTCTGCTGCTCTGAGCATGTCAGTTGGAGTTATGACATCATCGTGTTCCATGACACAGGTGTTTATATTTGAGCTAACGACGTGTCCAGAGATCAAAGGTTTCCATGGTGATGTGCAGTAATCAGTGAGAGGAGAGCATTTTCATTGATCTGAATGAGAGATAAACCTCTTACATGTGAACGTTTTGTTGAAGAACCGTAGTAGATATCGGTGAAATTTCAAAGCGTGAAGCATGTCAAGGAAATTGAGCATCTGAAGTGTACTTTTTGTGTACTTTCGGGTTAATAATGTGGCCTTGTTGGCAGATTAACTAAAGGTGTGCGGCTGCTGTGGTGGGGAAAGATGAGGCTGAACTTACAATTGGGTTTAATGGAGACATGTTGAAAGTTTTTGTCACTTCATGCCCTCAAGAGGCATTTTCTTTAATTTGTTTGCTTAATTTTTTTTTATTTTTCAAGCTACGAGATGTTTTCCTACGTTTCTCATGATAAATGATGTCTCAGGAATATAGGGTTTGGGAATTATGGCAGGTTTAAAAGAAAATATGAAGGCAAAATTAAATCTGTCCTCCACTCTAGCTGTGACATCACGCACTCTAAAATCTGAAGAAGGCCTCTTTACCAAGGTCTGAACAATATTTAATATCTCTAAAAGTACGAATCAGATTTAAAAGTTGTGTTAAATGAATAATGTCAGAAAGATGTGTAACATTTTAAAGTTGGAATGAGGTTTCTGAGTGAAAGTATGAAGGAGCAGTTAGCAGTTGAAGTTGCATGAAGATTGTTCAAGTCTGAAGAGTTTCTCCATTGACTTCCATGTAAAAAATTGGATGAATATGGGAGGTATCTCTGGAATTATGAAAGTTATGAATAAGAAAAGTAATAGCCATCGATTCCCGACCGAGCTGAACGTTTTGATGTTTGAACGGAGTTTCTGCGATGTGGAATGTGGGAGAAGAAGAGGTGCAAAATAACCCGGTGGAATAATAAAGAATTTTGTGCATAACAGATAGTTGGAATGCTGTATCAGCATTCCCACTAAATAATCGGGCAGTTCGATGTGTGTAGAGGTGTGTGTTTGTGTAGAGGTGTGTGTGGCTATAGCGAAGCAGCCTGCAGTCGCTCTTTAGCTCTCTAATGAAGGTAAACACAGCGAAGGCTGTGTGTAAAAGGCACAGCTCCACTTCCTACTTGGCGAACCTGTAACTTTCTTGTGTGCACAAGAACGTATCTCTTGCGCACGAGAAAGTATATCGTGGTGAGCAAAACCATGTCACTTGGCCCAGGTGGTTTCCACAGAACGGACAAAACATGTTTAACGACCATAAACACACTCGTACCGTCCATAGGTACCGGCGGTCTATCCGCCAAAACAAACTTAAGTTTGTGTCAATCACTTGCACGTCACTTCTGGTATGATGGGCATTCCCTTTCCGGTTTGATTCTCTAGTTTGTTAAAGTGTTTCGGCAAATGTTAAGTGTTTCGGGAAATGTTAAAGTGTTTCGGGAAATGTTAAAGTGTTTCGGGAAATGTTAAAGTGAGAAATTTGTCTCTAGCTTTGTAAAAGTGTTTCGCATCTTGTTAATTTGTTTTTGTTAATGTTAAATCGTTTTTTCTTTGGTAAAAGTGTTTTGCTAATTTAAATTTGTTTTAGAAAATGTAAATTTGTTTTATAAAATTTAAATTTGTCTCACACTTTGTAATTGTCGATTGCACCTCTCAGCCACCATACTATGCAAGTCAATGGGACTCCCTGATAGTTGGAAATCGACGCTATAGGGCCCCCCACTGCGTTTGATAGTGACGCCAAGGGATCCTGACATAACGTCACTATAGGACGAGTTGGGAGTGAGAATGTGTTGACAGTACGTATGCAGGACTTACACAATATAGAATACTGTAAACTTGTACAAATTCAACCTAAACTGGACTCATTTACTATGATTTGTTGTAGTCTTACTAAAATGACTAAAGATAAGTTAGGAGGTGCTCAAATGTAACACACTGATTCAGCTTCATGGTTATTATGGATGCTCAATCTTTGAAAATTAGTTGATTGGAAAGTTCCAGGACGACATGAGACCAACCTGAGGCATCTGTAATCTGTCCAGCTAAAACTGTCAGGGATGGCAAGAGAGCGGACCCAAAAGCAGTACAAACAGGGGAGGCAGGTATGGGAGTATAACCAAAAGCGATCTTTATTCAATTCAAAGCTGTTCCTAAATGAAGTGAAAAAACTGGACAGGCAAGGTGAAACAAAAGAAAAGTGACAAAAGAAAACCTGGAAACAAACCAGGAAGATTTAGGAGAGCAGGGAGGGCAGCCGAGGGGAAACTGAGGGCAAGACTGGGGATCAAACCGAGTGAACGACTATGGAGCCGCCGACGAACCAACAAGGAACTCAGGGGAAGACAGGACTAAACAAACAAGGGTAACTAAAGACAGGAAGTAAAACTAGACAGGAAGAGGTAAAACATTTCAAAATAAACCTGAAAAATAAATAGACCGTGACAAAACCTGGAAAATACGGGTTATTTGTCGGACACAATCATTCCACATGTTTAAGATTCTGGCTCAACATGTGAACAGTAGATGATGCTGAGGAAATTATTCTCACCAACACGACTCCAACTGAAATATTCAATCAAATGATTTCTTTGCCATGGTAACAAATCAGGCAGACTGTGCGCCAGACTCATTACTTGATGTCATTACACAGTTCTAATCGAGCACTGTGATGAAGTCTCAGATTTTCCTCTGTTCTACTCAGGATTTTATCTTTTTTCTTTTATTTCTTGTCCTTAACGAGGTACTAGATGGAAGCAAAAAATAATCATTCACATAAAAAGTAGAAGAGATGGCTTAATGAAATTCATTAGGGTTGTTTGGGAGGTATGGGGGGGGTCTGCTTTTTGTTGCAATAAATCGACAACGTCACACTCACACACAGCCACTCCTCGCAGCCCGTTCTTGGAGCGGTCCTCCTGACCTGATGACACCGCACACTTCTCCTCTTCCTCCCTTAAGAAGAACAGCTTGTTCTGCTCTGGTCCAGACAGTGGCAGGGGGGAGGCGGGAACAGAGATTCAAGTAACAGACCCCCCACCCCCCCTTCTTCTGAGTGGCAATTAGTGAAGCCTCAGTGCCCAGCTTTCCTCTCCTCCTCGTCTCTCACTTTATCATCCCTCTGATCGCTCCTCTTTCACTCTCATCTCCTCCTCTGCTCTATCCCTTTCTATCCCTCTCTATCCCTCTCTATCACTCTCTATCCCTCTCTATCACTCTATCACTCTTTATCACTCTCTATTACTCTCTATCCCTCTCCACAGGTGGGAAGTAACTAAGTACATTTCCTCAAGTACTGTACGTACATACATAGTACATTGGAATATCCTAAACGTGTGGCAATCAGCAGGGGATTCTGGGATGGTGATGAAACGGTTGCTCTGGTGCCATTGGGTGAGGGGGACAAATAGTTATTTTGACTTAAATTCGTTTTTGAAATGATGGAAAAAAAATCTGAAAAATGTGCATGTTTTATTGTTGGCTGAAGCTGTCATGTGGTCTGAACATTAACTATATATATATAGATTTATTTTGTTAGCGCTTTTACAGGTGCTCAAAGACGCTTTACAGATATAGTGAAAAGAAAAGAACAACAAATAAATATATATAGTTAAAGTCAAATAATACAAAAACAATCACACATTAAAAGCCAGATTGAAGAGGTGAGTTTTTTGAAGGTGGTGAGGTCAGTACCGTCTCTGATGGGTTGTGGGAGTGAGTTCCAGAGGGAGGGGGCAGCGACGGAGAAGGCTCTGTCCCCCCAGGTCCGGTGATTGATGCGGGTGGGGATGGATAGGAGGTTGGCTTCTGATGAGCGGAGGCAGCGGGAAGGGGTGTGGTGGTGCAGCAGGTCTGTGAAGTAGGGGGGGGCCTGGTTGTTGAGTGCTTTGTGAGTAATCAGGAGGACTTTGAAGTCGATTCTTTGACGGACGGGGAGCCAGTGGAGGTTCTGGAGGACGGGAGTGATGTGGTCTCAGGTGTGGGTGAGGAGGCGGGCAGCAGAGTTCTGGATATGTTGGAGTTTATTGAGGAGGTTGGATGGTATGCCGTAGAGCAGGGGTTTTCAAAGTGTGGGAAGGTGAGCCTCCCCTCAGAGAACATAAGAACAGCCGTGCCCCCCCTCCCAATTATTATTGCTATTATTATTATTATTATTATTGTTGTTGTTGCTATAATGCAGGGGTATTCAATTTAAAGAGGTCCAGTTAGAGAAAATGTCATTAAATGCTCTGTTTTCGCTGTCTACCTTTCTCTTTTTTGAGCACGCCATGAAATTACTTCGACTGTTTCTCTCTTCTTGTCTCGTCTCTGTGTGTGTTTGAATCTATCGTGCTGAGCAGGGTCAGACCTAGCACATTTGGTGCCCTAGGCGAGCTTCACCACTGCGCCCCCCCCCCAAAAAAATATCAAAACATCTTAACAGTTATAAAGTAAAGTACTGCACCTTTATTTATTACAAGCAAGAACAAGAGCTAAGAATAAATGTAAAGTGCACACTAAAGAATTAAAACAAATAAACAACTTAGCTAACAAACAATAATAATAATAATAATAATAACAATAACAAACAATAAAAGAATGTGCAAATTTGCTTTCAAAGAAAATTAAGAAGAAATGTAAAGTGCACACTAAAGAATTAAAACAAACAACTTAGCTGACAAACAATAATAATAATAACAATAAGAAACAATAAAATAACGTGCAAATTTGCTTTAAAAGAAAATTATGTATTGTAAAATATGTTACACATGTCAAATAATCAAAATATAATATGCTAAATAAACAAACAAATAAATAAAAATTACAAATTCACTTTGTCTCAAGAACTATTTACATTCCACTCCCTATCATCACACAAGGTTAGCCTACATATTAGCTCCTACTGGTTTCCATTTACAGTGCAATCCTTCTGGCCTTCCTCGCTGCAAAGTCATCAATCACATCATCATATGAAATCTGACCACCAACCTCATGGTTAATACTGGACTCAGCACTGCTGAGTCCCAGTCTTCTCTGATGTTACACTGCAACCTGCCTGTGAGACAGAGTCCAACCACACACTCTGTCTGTGCAACAGATGTCCTGCAATACACATGCTGCAGCTGCCCAGCTGCTCACTGTTTGTAAAAGTAAATAAATAGTATTTTCATTTCAATAATTTACTTTCTTTACCCTGCTTCATAAACAATACTGACATCCCTGTGCTCCTCCGAATCTGGGGGTCCGGGGATGTGAGGACAGCGCGAGGACACAGACAGGGAGGCTGCTTTACTTCATAAAGGAAATGGCGGTCAATATTAACAACACAGGAGCTAAAACGCTTAATAACCTTCATTACGTGTTAAAAAAAGAACAGTTGACAAAGATGAGGCTGTTAAGGGGGGGGGGGGGGTGCAAAACCACACACACAGCATAACAATGGACTCCAGTGAACACTATTACAGGCACTATAGACAGGGCTGCACATAACTGGTGCACAGGATCCTTTGAAAGAGCACCGGATCCTTTGAAAAAAGGCGCATTGCGCACCAACATTGAGAGAGAGAGAGAGATGCATAAGAACTGGTGAGATAGCAAAGTATAATTCGCGAGCCATTTAGGTTTAATTTTTTTAATCCGTCTGCGAGCACCACGGCATCTGCGATCCCATGCTCTACCCCTCGCTATCGCGTGAAGGGTCTGCTTTATGCGCTCCGCACTGCAAGGCTTCATGAGCGTGCTGGAGTACACTAACTTAAAGGGACCGTATCATGCTAAAAAATTAAAAATCCTTTCAGATACCTGTTGTGCTGCAGGTAACAAGTTCATAAAGTCAAGTACCCCTCAAAAGGTCCGGTTTATTTCATTTTAAGGATGCGTACCAAGCAACATCTCCAGGTGCTCCTTTGAGAACCAGGGCAAAAAGTGATGTGCACCCCTGACTGCAGGCACAAAAGCACTCGCACACACACTACAAAGATGTAAAATATTATTTTACCAACAATGTGGAATTTATTGGCTACATATTACACAGATTATGCACGGCTGCAGCAGCAATAACCATAAAATAATAATTAAAATACCACAAACATGATATTGACCAGTATACAGATTATGCACATGATTTTGCAGATTTAGCGAGAGAAAAAATTCCGAGATACGTTTTTGCGCCATGTCAGTTACTTGTGTTGTCGTGCGTCACGTTAAAAGTAGCCGACTAAAAACTAACAAAAAACTTTTTTGCCACATCTTTTTTATTTTTCTTCCCTGAAGCAAAATTATTTATTATATAGTTTTAAATTATCATTTGAATAATAACATATAATATAAAATATAATCTCAGGCACAATGAAATTAAATACATATATATAAAATAAAAATTAAATAAATTTGCTGACAGGGGAGCTCCCCCCCTCCGCCCCCTCCTGCCGCTAGGGGGTGCTGCAGCGCCCTCAGCACCCCCTTCCTGCGCCCCTGAGCAGAACCGAAACTAACATTTATGGGCGAAAAACGTCACTTGTCCGTCGGACACGTCAATGGAAAGGACATGTATTTGTCCGATATTATAAATAACACGTCCCGGACGATCGGACGTGTGCTTTTTCGCACACTGCATGTTGCAGCTCGCATAAAGTTAGCTGAAATCAACCAGCTAGATTTCACTGTTTCTCGTTATTTTTTTCTCACGCCGCGCCTCCCCTGAAGCTCTCTGGCGCCCCCCAAGGGAGGCGCGCCTCACACTTTGAAAACCGCTGCCGTAGAGGATGCTATTGCAGTAGTCGAGTCGTGATGTGATGAATGCATGAATCAGGGTTTCAGCAGCAGAGGAGGAGAGTGACGGGAGGAGACGGGCAATGTTTTTGAGGTGGAAAAAGGCGGTCCTGGTGATGTGATTGATGTGGTGATTGAATTTGAGCTGACTGTCGAAGATGACTCCGAGGTTGCGGATGTGACGGGGGGGATAGAGTGTTGCTGTCAATGGTGAAGTTGAAATTCTGGATGGCTTTGGTACGGGATGGGGGGCCGATGATGAATGATGTCTGATTTGGCACTGTTCAGTTGGAGATAGTTTGTTTGCATCCATGCTTTTATTTCTGAGAGACAGTTGGTGGAGTGGAGTGTGTTGTGGGGGTGATGGTTTTTGTTGAGATATAAAGTTGGATGTCATCGGCGTAGCAGTGAAATTGAAGGTTGTGGCGACGAATGATTTTGCCAAGGGGGAGCATGTAGAGGATGAAGAGGAGGGGGCCAAGCACCGAACCCTGGGGGACGCCTTGGGACAGAGGAGCAGTGGAGGAGGTGCAGTTGTTGATGTTGATAAACTGATGTCTGTCGGTGAGGTAGGATTTCAGCCAGGAGAGTGCAGTGTCGGTGATGTTGAGTGATGATTCGAGGAGGGACAGCAGGATGGTGTGGTTGATGGTGTCGAATGCTGCGGTGAGGTCGAGGAGGATGAGGATGTTCAGGTTGCCGGGGTCAGAGGAGGAGGTCGTTTGTGATTTTGAGAAGAGCTGTTTCGGTGCTGTGTTTTGATCGGAAACCGGATTGAAATGGTTCAAAGAGGTCATTGGAGCTGAGGTGGGATTTTAGTTGTGAGGCAATGACACGTTCAAGTATTTTTGACAGAAAGGGGAGATTTGAGATGGGCCGGAAGTTGGACATGATGTCAGGTGTGAGTCCAGGTCTTTTGAGAATGGGTGTGACAGCAGCCAGTTTGAGAGAGGGGGGAACTGATCCAGATCTGAGGGAGGAGTTAATGATGGTGGCGATGAGTTGGGAGATGGCAGGGAGGCTCTCTTTAACAAATTTGGAGGGCATTGGGTCAAGTGTGCAGGTGGAGTTAATTTCAGTCATGAAGTTAGACAGTTGCATGGGGGTCACAGGGGAGAAGTGGGACAGGGGCTGTGAGGTGAAGGGGGGGAGCCAGGAGGGGAGGTGGGGGGCTGATGAGGGTGTCAGATTGCTGTAAATGTTGCTGATTTTGGTTTGGAAAAACGAGAGGAAGGAGTTGCACTGTTCGGTGGTGAAGGATGAGGTGGCGTTGTCACAGGGTTTGAGAAGTTTGCTGATGGTGGAGAACAGACGCTTGGGGTTGCTGGAGCCAGACTGAATGAGTTGTGAGTAGTAATTAGTCCGGTCTGCTTTGAGTGTGTTACTGTACTGCTGGAGATAGTCTTTGTAGATTTGTAGATGGACGGTTAGTGTGGTTTTCTTGTGTTGGCGTTCCAGTTGACGTTTCCTTGATTTCATTTGGCGGAGTTCGGGGGTATACCAGGGGGCGGAGTGTATGAAAGAGACATTTTTTGTTTTTGTGGGGGCCAGTTCATTGAGACAGAAGGAGAGGGTGATGTTATAATAGTCTACAAGTTCAGATGGGTTTTCAGAAAGTGGGGGGGAGACAGACATCTTGCAGGTAATGGAGGCAGTGATTGCTGAAGGTGAGATGGATTTGAGATTTCTGTAGGTTATTGTGCGTTTTTGCTTTTGGGCGGGGATGGGGATGTTGATGTCCATGATGATGGCCAGGTGATCAGAGATGTGGAGATTGAGGCTGGACAGATGATGGATGGTGAAACCAGTGGAGCAGACCAAGTCCAGGATGTGACCACGGCTGTGTGTTGGGAAGTTGATGTGTTGAGAGAAGTTGCAGCAGTGAAGGGTTTCCATAAATTCAAAGGCATATTTGCAGGTCGGGTCGTCAACATGAATGTTAAAATCACCTAAGAGGAGAACAGATGGGGATATGGCAGAAAGCTGAGTGAGAATGAAAGGAGGGGTTTGGCTTCGGCGGACGGTAGATGATGGCTGTGACCAGGGGAGTGGGACCAGAGAGTTTGAAGATCAGGTGTTCAAATGAAGAAATATCAGGGATGGGCATTATGGTAGTTTTTATGTCCTTTCTGATAATAGCAGCTATACCACCACCCCGCCCTTGTGGGCGAGGTTTGTCAATGTATGTGAATCCTGCTGGGGTGATTTGATTTAAAGAAAAATAGTCCAGGGGTTTTTGCCACGTTTCGGTCAGATACAGAAAGTCCAGGTTATTGTCTTTAATGAATTCATTCAGAATGTGGCTTTTATTGTGGATGAAGCGTGTGTTGAGCAGGGCTGCTCTGAGGTGACGTTGCATTGGGAGGGGTTGTGTGGACCGGGGGAGTGGAAGGAGATTGGTCAGATTCACGTGTTGTTTGTTGTGATGGCGTAGTGTGGGCGTGCGACAGGACTGAATGGACGGGATGGAGTGTGGGGACGTGGAATGAAAGAAAAACTTACGGCCAGAGCCTCTGTGTGGAGGACGGCGTTTGCGGAGTATTTCATTATCTGCGAGGATGTCCATGCAGTCCGGAGGCAGGCGGTTATTAAAGGAGTGGAGATCTGACAGGGAGTAGAGCGGCGGCATGATCCGGTGAAGTGGCGCTAGCACGGAGCTAGCTAAAGCTGGGGACCCGGGCAGCAGAGACCAGGAGCCGGATGACCGTGGAAGAAGGAGCGGTGTGAGTCCAGGTAAAATCAGAAGGATAATCCACAGCATATCAGGAGAATAATTCCAGTGGTTTCCGGAGGAGAATCGTAGGAGGGGCTGACAGCCTGGCGCAGAGTGGGAGCCGGGTGACCAGCCTACTAGCTTGTTAGCTAGCTTGATAGCCACCGGCTGTAGGCGGCAGGGAGAGACGATGTCAGCGGGGAAGCCGGCTGATCGCAGCGGGATGGGAAGACCCAGACGAGCCGCGGAGTTAGGGTGGAGTTAGGGTGGAGACAGAAATGTTAGCTCAGCAGACTTCAGGGAGCCAAGGAGCATCTAGGTAGTAGCCTGCTAGGTCCGATAATGCTAGCTAGCTAGCGGGCTAGGGACCGGTGAGCAGGAAAGAGCCAGCAGATAGGAGATGACAACACAAAGATCTGTGTCGATTCGATAGAAAGATGCTGCTATTTTTGCTGATAACTGACGTTTAAAAACTAGAGAGCCACACAGGAGAAGGTTCTGATCTGGACTAAAGAACAAGGTTTGGGGCGGAGGAGCGGCGAACAAACAACGCCAGCACCCTCAGCGACCCGGGAAAAGAAGCACTTATGTATCCCTTACTAGCCAACACATTGCAGTAAACTTGGAATTAAGTAAGTACGGAAAGTTTGTCAAACTAGGTCAATTTACTTTAGACCCTCTCTTCCTCTGCCTCTACTCCTTGCCTGTCCGTCATCTCTCTGACGTCAGTTTGTCATTCAGCTGATCTGCTAGCCTGTCTGATTCGACAGGCGGCAAAGGGAAAAGTCTTCTCCATGGCAGAACTCAGATGGGAGGAGGAGGAGGAAGAGGAGGAAAGGATACAAAGAACAGATGGCAGCAGCAACAATAGACAGGAAGAGGAAGAGAGGGAGGAAAGGGAAGTGGCAGAAACAAGGATTATGAAGAGAGGAGGAGGAGAAGGGCAGAGAACGAGGATGAGGAGGAGGAGGATGGTAACGATGATAAGATTGTGGCTGATGAGAGCTCTGAGGATGGAGGTGATAATGAGGACATGATAAGGAGTGAGAGGGAAAAGCAGGAAGATATAGGCAGAGGAAGAGCGGTACACGATTAGCACATTGAACCAAACTGCTCTGACCTCTCCATCAAGACACCATGAGTTACAGAACGTCTCATATCCACTTTCAGCCGGCTCATTCGCTGCACAACTACGTTTCCCATCAAAGGACTCAAAAGGGAATGTTTCTCTTCAAAGAAAAGATTGCTGAGAGACGGGGGGGGCGGGGGTTGTTATTGCTATTTCCTGTTACTTTCAACTCCTGCGCTGTTCTCTAACAAGGAGATATCAAATCCCAGTGGGGGAAAAAAAAGCTCACGCAGACTCAGACATAAAATGTGTGACTCGAATTGACTAGTGTGTGTCTGGCGTATGGCGTGTGTGTGGTTGTGCCTGTGATATAACAAAGTGTTGCAGTGGATTCCTGCCAGTGACAGACTGGGGCTGGATACCCGTTTTTAGCAGTGTGTGTGTGTGTGTGTGTGTGTGTGTGTGTGTGTGTGTGTGTGTGTGTGTGTGTGTGTGTGTGTGTGTGTGTGTGTGTGTGTGTGTGTGTGTGTGTGTGTGTGTGTGTGTGTGTGTGTGTGTGCGTGTGTGTGTGCGTGTCCATTGTGTTTCTGGCGATCAAATCCTCTCCTGATTGGATGTGTGTGTTTCTACGTGTGTGTGACTAAATGAGTCAGTGGGCTGCTGTTGCTACAGTCACAGCTTAACATGGAGACACGCGTCTAATACAGCACAGCCTGTATGAAGGCCCTTACTGAAACATGGCCCCCCCACCTCCAAGTGTTAACGCTCAGTCGGTATATTTCGCCATCACAGACTCATTTTATCATGAATGAGTTCTGACCTAATCTTGGTACTAAGCGTTTCAAACCCTATCCTTTTTTAATCATATGGGAAATCATGAGTAATATGCCTTGATGTTGAGCTAGCAGCATTGCTATGGTTTACTGAATCAGAAAAAAATATCTTGACAGGTAGTGTATACATTAGCACCAAACTTGCTTCAGACATTGATATTCCCGTCTGATTGGTGATCCCCTGAAACATACAGTACTAGAAGCATTTATACAGAATTTGTTCCAGACACACAAAATTCCCAAATGGGTGCATATGCGTGCTGAGCTTCGCCAACTGTGTTAAATGTTTGTCAAGTTTCAGTTTTATTCACGTTCAGGTTTTATGTTTAGTTTAGTTCCGGGGTTTTATTTTGATAGTCTGTCTTCCTAATGTGTTTGTCGCGCACTTCTTCCCTTTGTCTGTTTCCCGCCCGGGTGATTGTTATAGTAAAGTAAGATCAGGTAGTAGGTATTAAAGGTCCCATGTCATGCTTTCCCGGTTATTACCCGTCCCCTTGTGTGTTATGTAGCTTTGTCTGCATGTAAACGGTCTGCAGAGTCACAAACCCTCAAAGTACACCCTGTAGCGAGTAAAACTCTAACACAGAGAAGACCTGTCTATGCTGCCCCAGAAAGCCTCGTTGGAGATTTCTCTTTTTCTTCCTGGGTACAGTGACGTGCCCAGACCCAAATGGACCCATTGGTCCAAATGGACCAATCCGTGGAGACGTTACGTTACGTCCGCGGAGCCGTTACGTTAAGTCCGTGGATTGGTCCAAATTGACACTCAATCTTTTCTCAGCTGCTTCTCTGCCGATTTCTCCTCCCTGAGACATCGGGACCCGGCGAGGCTGTGAGTCGGTGTGTGAGCACACACACAAACTCCCAGCCAGGCTGCGGGTGTGTGTGTGTGTTCGGGCTGGGTTTCGCTGTGTCTCGCTGTCTCGCAGACGGCCACTGGGCTCATAGGGAGGGGGGGCAGGAGCTCCAACAAGCCGTTTAGGACAGAAAGTGAATACACATACTATACACAGATGCTGTATGAGAAACCAATGCGATTTTGGAAAATTGCACAATATAAATCTATTCTGGTATACCTCAACAATGAGTATTTTTATTGTTAGGTAAGCTTCAGTGTAGATATTTATTGTATGCATTTAGGAGGTTCCTAATGTTATTTTTCATATCTGGATCCAGTGGCGGCCTGGGCTATAGAAAATAATATGATAGGTAGTACAAGTACTTTTGGTTCTACGTGTGTCATTTAAGCTCGGCTCTGTGTGGCAGGAACGCATTCTGTGAGAGTGTGAGAGCGAGCGAGAGAGAGAGGTCCATCCCCAACATAACACATGTTCACATGGCTAGGATACTCAATTGATTTGCACACATTTTATATAGTAACCTACAGTATTTCCATATGTTTCTGTTCGGGTAGTAGATTGGTCTATTATGGAGAATTTTAATTCATTATTTACATTTCTAAATTCTTGGATACTCTATTGATATATACAGCATATATTTTTCGAATGTAGAATTGCCGGGCTAAGCCCCCGATGTTACTCAATCCAAGCAACACCCCTGTCTGGATCTTTAAAACTGTACATGTGAAGTTGCTTCTTTTGCATCTGTGCTAATAATGTTAATAATGTATTTTCTAGAGAGTTGGGCTGTCATTTTTACAATTTTCCTTTTGAAAAGTGATTTAAATGTGCCACCCTGCTTTGAGTCTGTGCCCCAGGTTGGCCACCCCACCAAAAAATGTCCAGACCCGCCCCGCGGTGAAGGGAAAAATGTTCTCGATTTGTATCCCATTTCCTGCCTTTCTACAAATACAGTGGAGGAAATAAGTATTTGATCCCTTGCAGATTTTGTAAGTTTGCCCACTTACAAAGAAATGAACAGTCTATAATTGTAATGGTAGGTTTATTTTAACAGTGAGAGTAAGAATATCAAAAAGAAAATCCAGAAATGGACATTATATAAAAGATAAACATTTATTTGCATTTAACTGTGGGAAATAAGTATTTGATCCCCTTGCGAAACATGTGTTAGTACTTGGTGGAGAAACCCTAGTTGGACACACAGAGGTCAGACGCTTCTTGTAGTTGGTCTCCAGGTTTGTGCACATCTCAGGAAGGATTGTGGTCCACTCCTCTCTGAAGATCCTCTCCAAATCCTGAAGGTGTTGAGGCTGATGCTTGGCATCTGGAAGCTTCAGCTCCCTCCACAGATTCTCTATTGGATTAAGGTCTGGAGACTGGCTAGGCCCCTCCATCACCTGAATGTGCTTCTTCTTTAGACACTCCTGTGTTGCCTTGGCCGTATGTTCAGGGTCATTGTCCTGCTGGAAGACCCCTCCATGACCCATTTTCAGTGTCCTGGCTGAGGCCAAGATGTTACGGTGCATGGCCCCGTACATCCTCTCCTCGATGCAGGGAAGTGGTCCTGTCCCCTTAGCAGAGAAACACCCCCAGAGCATAATGTTTCCAACTCCATGCTTGATGGGGTTATAGTCAGCATTTCTCTTCCTCCAAACACGGTGTGTCGAGCTGATGCCAAAGATTCGATTTTGGTCTCATCTGACCACACCACCTTCTCCCAAGCCTTCTCTGAATATTCAGAATGTTCATTGTCAAACTTCAGACGGGCCTTTCATGTTCTTCTTGAGCAGGGGGGGGGGCCTTCAGGCGCTGCAGGATTTGATCCATTGTGGTGTAGTGTGTTACCAATAGTTTTCTTGGTGGCTGTGGTCCCAGCTGCCTTGAGATTATTAACAAGTTCCTCCTGAGTAGTTCTTGGCTGATCCCTCACCTTTCTCATGATCATCATACCCCGCGGGGCAAGATCTTGTGTGGAGCCCCAGACCGAGGGCGATTGATGCTCATTTTGTCTTTCTTCCATTTCTGAATAATGGCACCAACAGTTGTCTCCTTCTCACCAAGCTGCTTTCTGATGGTCTTGTAGCCAATCCCAGCCTTGTGCAGGTCTACAATCATTTCCCTGAGGTCCTTAGACAGCTCTTTAGTCTTGCCCATGGTGGAGAGGCTGGAATCTGATTTGTTGATTCTGTGGACAGGTGTCTTTTATACAGGTAACAAGTTTATATTAGGAGTACTTTCTTCAAGGAAGAGGACTTATGTAACTGGTCTGTGATAGCCAGAATTCTTGTTGGTTGCAAGGGGATCAAATACTTATTTCCCAGAGTTAAATGAAAATCAATTTGTATCTTCTATATAATGTCAATTTCTGGATTTTCTTTTAGATATTTTTACTCTCACTCAGTGGCGGCTGGTGGATTTCTTTCTACGTAGGGCTGTGCCACATGCAATCAATTTCAGCAAACATCCCAGTATGACTTAATGCAAAAAAAACAGGAGTTTTCAGTGTTAATTTACCAGTCTTACATTTTAATGCCTCCATAAACAATTTAAGCATTTGAGACTGAGGACTATGTACAAAAACTTAAAAACAATGGCATTAGCAATACTGTGGTGAGAAAACGTGGAGGTTTTTTTTACAGTTTATTTGTAGAGGAATTTTGCTCTTCTCTCCTTCTGGGTGGCAAACCTCTCAATGAGCTTCTTATTAAAGTCAGGAATGTCCCTGACAAGTTTCTTCTCCATGGAGAGCATAGCCAGAGCATTGAGGCGATCCTGTGACATGGTGTTTCTCAGGAAGGTCTTGATCCTCTTCAAAGTAGAGAAGCACCTCTCAAATTCAGCTGTTGTCATGGGTGTGGTGATGAGGATCCTGAGAAGACTGACAGTCTCTGTGAAAGTGCTCTGAAGGTTGTTCTCCATGAAAAACTGGTACAGAGACACTGCACCACTGCAAGCCTTGAACTCGCTGTTATCATAGATGAGGGACAGTTCCGTTTTGAGCTTGGCCTTGTTCAACATGGGGTATGCCTGCACTGTCGTTTGAAGTGCTGCATCAGGGAACTTCACGCTGTGTTGTTGGAACAACTCTCCATGCTGATGAGGTGCTGGGTGAAGGAGAACCGCTACTTGGCGTGCATCAGGATGGTAACACATACCTGTACACAATATATATATCATTATCTAAAATTGCAATAAAGCTGTGAAAGTGATGCTGAACACATACCTATTTCAAAGTCAAGTATATGACTACCCTAATTGTACTTCACAGCATGTTTCCTTCTCCTGGGGCCTCATTTATAAACGGTGCATACGCTCAAAAGATGGCGTACGCCAGTTTCTAAGCAATGTTTGCGATTTATAAAAAACAAACTTGACCTCCACGCAAACTCTGACCCATCCTAAGTCAGTAATCCGTGGGCGATAAATGTGTCCTTTTGTCCATTTGGGAGTATGGTGCTTAGCCTCTCCAGAAGCGCTGTAGCGATTGTGTCAGCAGTTGAGTTCTGGATAGATATAACCTCGAAAAACCGCTCTTGTATTACACTTTTAGCGTCAATGTAGCGTAGCACAAGCACCAGCTGGCAGTAGGTGGAGACGTCCGTCGTCTCGTCGGCTTGAACGGCGATAAAATCAGCGCTGTTTACCTCCTCCAGAATGTAATCCCTCAGCACTGACAACATGCAGTCCAACAGCTCGTTTTGTACCGTCTCTGAAGTGCCTTTAAAAACGGTGGCGGTCTTTAGGTCGCTCCTCCGGCACGGTGTCCAGGGAAGAAACAAAATCCACCAATCCCCTGAAAATGCCAGGGTTGACTGAAGAGTCAGTCTCGTCATGCCCACGCAAAGCCAACTGAAACGCCCCACAAAACTTCACACAATAGATTATTTTGCATAGAATATGCCTGTTTTTGTCCACCTCCTCATTGTGTTTCCTCACCGCAATCCTGGGCCCTCGTCCAACTGCGTAGCAATGTTCACTCTGCGTAGCGTGGTTAGCTTCATAGCATTGTCCATGTGTGCTCTGGTGTTCTCATGCTTCCTCACTTTCTCAGATAGGTGCTTCATATCCCTGACTCCAGTTGTTGTCCATGCTGCATCTGTCCCCGTTGTTTTAAAAACCAAGCAAGGAAAGCAAAATTCTGGTGTACCAGCTACGAGAGAAGCCTCGCACATACGGCTTCCCTTTCTCACTATCCTGCTGTATGATGACAATATCAGGTTGATCTGGGCACAGCTCTTTCACCTGAAGTTTGTCCGCCAAACTTCTTCTCTCAAACGGCTCTTGGATGAGAGATTTCACCGAGTTAGGGTTGAGTCTTGGGTAGTGCTCACGCTCGCCATTGTCTTTGTTGTTAAAATAGCGCCTGCAGAGACTGGTCAGTTGCTTACTTGGGGCGATACAAGAAACGCCCCTCCGGAAGAAGTTTTGAGGACGCTGATTGGCTACATTTTTTGACACTCGTTCATATCTTGAATCAACAATTGGCTAACCTGCTACAGAGACCCACCTCTGTGGGGCGATTTCTCCATCGCCCCAGCACAGTAATTCAGTCATACTCATACAGTGTATAGGAAAAGCAATTTAAATAAAGTTTAAAAAAATAAAAAAGGAAAAGCATTTCATTGTGTGTGGTTTAGGGAGGGCGGCGCCCTATCGCCCCCTATGGGCCATCCGCCACTGCTCTCACTGTTAAAATAAACCTACCATTACAATTATAGACTGTTCATTTCTTTGTAAGTGGGTAAACTTACAAAATCGGCAAGGGATCAAATACTTATTTCCTCCACTGTTTATAAGGGACTATGGTGTTAAAAAATCCAAGACAAATGTGTAGTGTATATAATGAGTGTGCAAACGTATCTAGTATCCTATCCATGTGAACCTGTTTTATTTGTGGGTGGACCTCACATCCTCTATAAAGAGATTTATAGATACAGCTCTCAACACTCATATGAAACAGAACTGTATATATTTAAATAATCAAAAAATCATTAGAATATGATCACAACCAATAACAAATAATTTAAACGTTTTTATTTTAAAAACTCCTCTCTTCCTCCTCTCTCTTATCTTTATATTATCTTATGTTACCGAGTTAGCATTCTTTCTTTTTATTTATGCATATTTTACTAATCACTCTCCTTTAAAGTGTATTTTTTACGTTTTACTGTCCTATACAGTAGTACACATTGGAATGATTTCTTACCTTATCTTTTACAACTATATTAAATAGATAAAGGTGTGCTTTGGAAATATTTGTTTACATAGATGACCAAACATTTGAGACCCACTGACATAACTTATACTAAAGTAAACTATCTAAACACTCAGAAAGTCTTTTCCCTCACTGAGCTGTAGTTATCTGAGCCTCTCAGTCTGAGCTGTAGTTATCAGAGCCTCTCAGTCTGACAGGAGAGAACTCTCCTCTACCTTGTTGTAGAAACAGCTCCTCATATCCGTTAGCTCCGAGCTAGCATCAGATGCTAACAACAACAATACCCGTAACTGGTGCGCGCTCTCTCTCTCTCTCGTCGTTCACTCACACAAAATGCACTCGTGCCACACAGGAGCACGCAGAGGCTGTGTGCTCCTCCGTGGCGATGACAGCCTTGCGTACATTTTTTAAATAATAAACACATTTGAAAAGTGGGGGGGACATGTCCCCCCTGTCCTCAGTGGAAATTACGCCCATGCTACCACACACATACTATATCAAGTCAGGTAACAATAACCAGGCATAGTGTGATGGGCTACACAGGTTGCCATGTAGGACTATCACAAGTTAGATCATAATGAAAAATATGCAGGTAAAATATCCCTGTAGAAAACGGCTTATGCCACAATATGATAACAACAAGCTGTCAAGATAGTCAAATGCTTCGGTTACTATGCTAACATCACCTGTCTAATACCAGAGATACTTTAATAAGGAAAAGCCCTGCTTGCAACACTGCATCCAGTTCTCTTCAAATGTTAGCAGGCGACTTCCGGCTGAGTGATCGATGGAGTAAGACGCAACTTTTAGGAGCTCCTGCAATATGCTCTGAAATGTGATTACAGGCACATTATTTATGAGATAGTTCATGGTGTATGAGTTTTTACTGGTGATTTAACAGTTTATTCTCGACTTTTTGATGACCAAAATGCCTCTTAAAGCCAAAATTACGAATAATTTGTCCGCCCCGTCTCAGAGGCCTGCTCCCCACGCTGTATCCTCGCCACCGAGTGATCTCCCCTCCCTTCGCAGCGGAGCTGCGGGGCCCGCTGTCCCCCCCGATTTCAAGGAGGATTTATTTCAAGGAGGACTTATTTTACTTTATCCAGAGGAACCAGACAGGGATGTCCATTATCTCCTTTGCTTTTTGCGTTAGCCATAGAGCCTTTGTCAATATATCTGAGGACCTCAACCACTTTCACTGGGATATCGCGGCTGGGGATGGAATTTAAATTGTCTCTGTACGCGGATGATTTATTGTTGTATGTCTCAAGCCCCAGTAACTCTATACCAGAAAATTTTATCCTTTCTTACGAAATTTGGTTCATTCTCAGGTTACAAAGTTAATATTTCCAAAAGCGAATGTTATCCTGTTAACGCTCTGGCATCACAATTGAACCAGTCCGATGTCCCCTTCAGATTGAGCCCCTCTGGCTTTAAGTATCTAGGAATCAATGTAACAAGAACACTAAGTTCCCTTTTCGCTGCCAATATCTCCCCTTTAATATCTAAAATCAAGTCAGACCTTCAAAGATGGAAGAGTTTACCTCTGTCGCTTATAGGTAAAATTAACACGGTTAAAATGAACATTCTTCCTAAGTACCTATTTCTTTTCCAATGTCTCCCTCTATTCCTACCTAAACAATTTTTTAAGACTCTTGATCAGGATATTTCTGGCTTTTTATGGAATGGAAAGGCACCCAGAATAAGTAAATCTATTCTTCAAAGATGTAGACTTAACGCTGGACTGTCTCTCCCGAACTTCCAATTATATTATTGGGCTTCACACATACACAAGATTTCATTTTGGTCAAAATCAATGCATCCTCCATGGTGTAGATTTGAGGCACAGTCTTGTGCCTCATCCTCCGCAATGGCACTACTTACCTCTTCTATTCCCACCAACCTCTCTGGACATACAAATAATCCTGTTGTGAGTTCTACTCTTAAAATCTGGTACCAATTTAGGAGGCATTTTAAGTTTACTTCTGCATCCACTTTAGCTCCTTTATTGGGTAACCATTTTTCCGACCTGCCTTATCTGACCCCACTTTCTCTGTATGGCATGAGAAGGGCCTGAGGACTTTTAGAGACCTTTATAAGGATAATACCTTTCGTAGTTTTACTGATCTATCAAGTGAATTCGAACTCCCAACATCTCACCTTTTTCGTTATTTCCAAATTAGACACTGTACCAAATCCCTGTCTCCATCCTTTCCCTCTCTACCCCCTAATCAAATATGGGATGAGTTTCTTTGTTCCAATCCCCTTCAAAAGTCACTTATTTCAAAAATATAACAAACTCCTGACCGATGACAGCTCACACACCACTAAAATCAAGGCTGCCTGGGAGGCTGAGCTAGGTGTGAACTTGGGTGATCACTGGTGGGACACTGCTCTTAACAGGATTCATACAAGTTCATCCTGTGCTCGTCTCACTCTCATACAGTTCAAGGTGCTGTACAGGGTTCATTTCTCAAAGGCACGACTGTCACAAATATATCCCACTGTTATTGACATCTGTGACAAATGTCAAGCCTCTCCCTGCAACCTATCCCATATGTTCTTCTCCTGCCCATTAGTGTTTTCCTTTTGGCAGAAGTTTTTTGAGGATATCTCAAAAAATACTCTCGCTCACTGTGAAAGTCTGTCCCCATATTGCCATATTTGGGTGCCCAGAAGATTACAACAGATACAACTCGGGGCAATTGGATATTCTGGCATTTACTTCGTTATTGGCAAGACGACTTCTTCTTCTTCACTGGAAATCCAAAAAAGCTCCTTCCAATGCTAAGTGGCGCAGCGATGTCATGTCTTTTCTAAAATTGGAGAAAATTAAATATTCCTTAAGAGGCAGAACCTCTATGTTTTATACTAAGTGGCAACCCTTCTTAACCTTCTTCCAATCTCTCGCATTTTTGTCTACTGATTGATGGACACCCCCCCCCCCCCTTTTTCCTCTTTATTATGTATTTATATTATTTTTTGGTCTTTGTATTGTTTTAGTATTATTATTTTGATTTTATTATTATTATTATTATTATTATTATTATTATTATCTTGTTTGGTTCTGTTAGTCGGTACACTACTCCCTTATATGTTGGCTATCTGGTCTGTTTGAGTTATGAAGGTGGCTTAAATACTGTATGCCTTCAAGTGAAAATTAACCATGTATGGCTTGTCAATTGATGCACAATAGTAGAGACTAAATGGTTACTAGTAAAAAAAAATAAATAAAAAAAATAAAAAATGTTAGCAGGCTAATATGCTGAGCTAACATGATGGCCCTGGTTGACATGAGCACATTGGGAGTTTCACTGTTAGCATTACAACCACTATTCTGATGCTGGCATTACTGTCATTCTTCCCCAATTCTTCACCTACTTTAAAGTGGTAAATAGAAAATTCATATTCAATTATAATCACTGACAGGTGAAAGGTTAGGTAGTTGTGTCCAGGCTATAGTACTGTAACTATAAGGTCAAGTGTTACGGGGTTATGAATGGAATGGATGCATGCATGTTTTTTGTGGTTTCACTGCAGCAGCGCTAGCGCTAAGTCCTGAAAGCTGGTTCAACTCGCCAACTCTAAAAACAGAAGCGAAGCCGCATACGCCAGGGGCTGGATTTCAGTGAGCAAGCAATTTACAACTTAGTTAATGGAAACATCACATCGCGGCTGGGAAACATCACATTCTCCACCCTGATCCTGAACACCGGAGCCCCTCAAGGCTACCACGTCCTGGTATGGCAGTTGCAGTGCCTTCAACCATAAGACTTTACAGAGGGTGGTGAAAACTGCACAGCACATCACCAGGACGGAGCTGCCATCCATGGAGGACCTCTACTCCCAGCGGCTCAGGAAGAAAGCCCTAAGGATTATAAAAGACCCCCCATCACCCCAGCAACAAACTGTTCTGTCTGCTGCCGTCTGGCAGGCGTTACCGCAGCATCAGGACTAAAACCACCAGACTCAGGGACAGTTTCATCCCACAGGCCATAAGAATGTTAAACACCTGCACTTTGAAAGAACATCCATAACATTCATCTGGTTTTAACTTATCAATATTCCAATTACTTGTATATAAATATTCTGCACAATTTCTATAATATTCTATTTTATTTTTATCTACTTGCACTATTATCTGTTTTATTGTGTTGCACTGTTGGAGGAGCCTGTGACCTAAGAATTTCATTGTCATAACTACACTGTAGCTATGTACATATGATAATAAAAGCCTTGAATCTTAATTCAGTCTTTGGGGAGATCACTTTAAAACAACATAGAACCATGGCTGCGAAGGAGCGCGGTCGCCGTTGTGGGTTCGATCCCAGCCCCTGCAGTCAACATGTCTATCCTTGGGTAAGGTACTAAACCCCTAGTTCAGGGTTCCTCATTGCGCAGCTCGCGAACCTCATGCAGCTCGCCAAGCTTTAATTGGAGGCTCACATGGCAGGAGGCTAAATAAAGGGGTGATAGACAGGGGTGCACACATAACTGGTACGCAGGTACGCATGCGTGGCAAACATCTGAAATGCGTAACGTCACTTGTGTCACTAAGCGTTTTTTTGTTAAGTAATACAAGACAGAAGGATATGATGATCTCTGCGCTACGGGTGCTCCGTGCATGCATGCAGTGACATGTAATATCCAAGGATTAGAGACTGTTGGATGCTGCTGTTTTGAGCATTGCAATATATTTATTTTCATTAGGCTATGTTATTTATTTATGATTATTTTTAGGCTCAGCAAAGATTTGTTGTCAGTTTGTATAGGTGTTGCTATCCGCTTTTTTTTTAGCGTGGTTCTACAATCAAAGAGTTACAAGCGTCTGTAAATGCAATGAAAACAATTGGCCACAGCAAATCATTTATATTAAAAATGTAATTTTTACTTTTGAATACTAAATAAAGGATGTATTGAATAATTTAAGTGATCTGTCTACACATAGAAATCATTAGTCAAAACAGGGCTACATTTGATTGAATTATAAAAAGTATATTTCGCAGATAAACCTATTAACCCCGCCCCCTTAAAAAAAAACGGCTCTTTTTTGAACGGATCTCGCAAAGGAACGGAGCCATAAGATCCGGCTCCCTTCAAAGAGCCATAATTCCCATCACTAGTACCTGATAGGTCATCAAAACAAAACACATATTTCGTCTACACGTGTTTCTTGTCAACACATGGATTAGTGGAGTAAACTATTAGACATGTCCAAAAAACTAAAATACATTAAGCAGCCACTTTGGCGTTTTGCTCCCTTTTCCATGAGGCGCTTAGTTCACTGGGCGACTAAGTCGGTCGCCGTGTGCACAGACAGGGCTGCTGTTAACGTCAGTGGGTGTTTCTCAATGTCGAGTACGCTTGCTTGGTAGCACATGTCTTCCGAGCGTCTTGCTTCAGAAGCGAGGCAAGAATACTTCCTGGCATTCGGAAAACGAAGAGTGGAACAGGCGAGCAAGTGTGCAGGTGTGCGTCATATGAGAGGCCCCGCCTTACATTTTCCGCCACAGATTTGGGGAAATTGGTCCGTGCGCAAAGCATTGTGGGGATTTTAAGACCGCGGAGTCTACACATGTGCTGCCTCGAAATTTCTCCAAACGAAGTACGCCGGGCTCGGTAGAATTCCAAGTATGCTGGACATTGGAGCAGTACTTCGGCGGCACTCGATGACGTAGTATGCTTGAAATAGTGGCTCTGGAGCAGCTTTACTCGAGATTGAGAAACACCCAGTATGTACAAAGGAATTGTACCAAAACTACGCCAACTGGCTGCGGAGGGAGACTCTCCTGTGCAGATTCTGTGCCCCGCACACACTGGAGAACTGCGCAAAATCAGCTGATCGCAACGTTCACGCTCTGTGGTCAAGCTGCTGCAGTTTTATTAACAACAAGGTGGAGCAAAATACACAGCTGCAAACTTACTCAGGGTGTTAATGGAAGAGTTTAAAATCAGAGGTGGAAGAATTACGCAGATCTTGTGTGAGAATACTCTGTTACAAGTAAAAGTCCAGTATTCAAAATGTTCCTCAAGTAAAAGTAGAAAAGTATTATCATCAAAATATAGTTAAAGTAGCGACAGTAAAAGTAGTCATTGTGCAGATTGGTCCATTTCAGAATAATATATCTGATATGTTTTATAATGATTGATCATTAAAGTGTTCTCAAAGCTGGTAAAGGTTCAGCTAGTTTGAATGACTCCAGGTGGAACTAAAGTCTGATTTAAGACTTGATTATATTTCACATCATTAATCCAAATTTGTAAAATAACTAAATGTATTAAATACATGTAGTGGACCTTATAATAATGCTGCACTAAACTTGCCATGTGTGCCAAAAAACTATTTTAATCCAGCTTCAGGTTGAGTTTAATGGACGTGCATTACACACAGCTCTTTATTGAGGTGTTGGTGTGGGTTCTGTGTTTGCTCTGGTAACTGTGAGTGCTGTGAGTTGTTGTCCCCTTGTTCTCCATCACTCTCCCATTCCCCCCGCCCCCTCTCTCCCCTCCAGCCTGCATCATTGACTGGAGGCGAGCAGCTTTGCAGGGCGGTGTGATGGTAAATGTGTTACCGGTGTGAGACTTCTCTCCACCCTGCTGTCTCTGACTCACTCTTTATCCTCCTCTCTTTCTCTCCTCCCTTCCCAACTCTTCCATCATGTCCTCTGTCACTCCCCCCGGTCTCCCACCACCTCTCACCCCTCACTGTCCCTCTCTGCCAGGATAATTAAGCATGTCAGAGTTCTGCTGACTTAGCACAATCGACACCCAGTGAAGGTGAGCGAGAGCAAGAGCGAGAGAGAGACCTTCAGGCTGTGTCTCCCCTCCCCAGTCCAGACAGTGCAGTTTTCTGTCACTGTGTGTGTTTGTGTGGGGGGGGGGGGGTCATCCTGTCCCCTTTAATGCACCTGTGCAGGTGCTGATAGAGTAAAAGCACTGGATACATTCAATAGAGTCCATTCCTGCAGTCTGCAACAGTATATATAAAACTACAGTTTTTTGAAAGTGTAACATTAGTGTGATTATCTGAAGAAATCTAAAAAACGTTCTGGGCAGTTTTAGATTAATGATAATGGGCCTTTGGTCAGTGTTGTTGTGTCCCGTCAAAAGTGTTGAGTTCAGTCATGTTTCATGTTTTTGTTTAGTCATTTTTTGTCTTGTCTCCCACTTCCTGTTTTATTTTGGTACTCACCTTTTGTGCTTCATTCCAGGTCCCTTCACTCCCTATCCTTGTGTGCGTCAGCCCCGCCCCTGATTGTTTCCACCTGTGCCAATTACCTTTTGTTTAAATTCCCCAGCCTTCCCTTGTCTTGTGTCAGTTCGTCTTGTCCTGTCTCCATGTCAGCGTACCAGCGATTACTTTTCATGTCTCAAGCCTGATTCATGCTCCTGAATTACTTTGTAAGTTTTTTTCCTCACTTAGTGAGCGATTTTCTTTTGTGCCTTTTTTCACCTCGTTAAGAGTGTCGATCATTTTTTGTAATCCTAATTTGGAATAAAGTATTTTACTCTTACTTTACCTCTGTCTCCCGGGTTGTGCATTTGAGTCCTTTACCTTGTGTTTCCAAGTTTGTGACAAGTGTCAAGTCAGATGAAGCACTAAAGGATCATTTCAGTCCATGGATGTAAAATGTTGCACAAACAAATTCTTTAATTGCCCTGGGGCCTAACCAGCATGCATCTGTCACGTGTCCTTCCTGTCTCTGCTAAGACATTCATTCTCAACAACATAATGTTCACTCCAACATAAATACATAAATGCAAAAATACAATACATGAAAAACTGCAGTAAATATACAAAGAATAGACACTGAACATGTATTGCGTGTGCCAGGTGTGATCCATGTGGGGGGATTGGGCACATAAGAGCGGGGTGTGTGTGTGTGTGTGTGTGTGTGTGTGTGTGTGTGTGTGTGTGTGTGTGTGTGTGTGTGTGTGTTGTGTGTGTGTGTGTGTGTGTGTGTGTGTGTTGTGTGTGTTGTGTGTGTGTGTGGTGTGTGTGTGTGTGTGACCGGGAACACCATGGGTGTTACAAAGTTGACTAAATCATCCAAAATTCAATGAAAGTGGTGATCAGCATATGTTCAAATGTCTACTGTGAAGGATATCATAAAGCCTTGCAATGCAAAATGCAATCGAATGTAAAACAAAAAAGTTATGATTGATGAAAATAGTAAATCGGTCAGATTTGACCCGAAGACAACAGGAGGGTTAATGGGAGTGTTTCGTTGTTTTGTCATTTATGCCATAAATCAAATGCCCTGTCCTCTCTTTTCCTTCATGGCTGAACCATCCTCGCTTGTACATCTTAAGGACTCAGTCAAACTCATCACATTTTAATATAAATGTTTATATATTCATCATTGTAATATACATCAGATGAAATGAGGTGAGGATAAGGTGAACATCCCTGACTGAGTTAGTTCTAGTCCTTGAGCTAATACATAATGAGGCTAACATGGATCTACACCCATTTAGATACAAGATGGATGATATCTTTATCATGATGAAATCACCTGACAGTAATAATGGGGCAGTCTGCCCTCGCCCTCTTTGTGCACTTTCCTCCAGAACAGACGTAGTGGTGCATCAGATAGATGAGTGTTGTGTTTTGCAGCTTAAGGTGCAGAGAGAGCACCAGGTTAATATTCACTGGTTACCGTCGACAGAGAGAAACCTCATAAATATGTCCTCAGGTTGCCTGCTCACTGTCGGCTTTAACGCTCTGCCCACGCATACTCCCACACACAAACACACGTGCACGATACACAGTCAGAAACACGTGAAACACATAGACTCACGCAAATGCACTCACAAAGACATACTCCCACACACAAACACACGTGCACGATACACAGTCAGAAACGCGTGAAACACATAGACTCACGCAAATGCACACACATACTCACGCACACAAATGGTCGCACACACGCTACATAGCCAACCAAGCAGCAGATCTCAGCAGGCAGCCCGTCAGGCTGAGCCAGAATAACGTCTGAAACTCAGCAACCTCTGCCATCATATCAGCAGCTGAATCAGGGCAGATAGGCAGTCTGCTGTTCACCTAAACAAATCAAGGCTGGTTAAATGAAAAATATGTGTTGCACAGACGAGACGGCGTTTCTGCAGAAAAGGTTGTGTATCGTAATCTGTTGACCGTCATCATCCAGTTTGTTCAATCAGCCGTCAGAGTAAAATGCAGCAGTCATCCAGTTTGTTCAATCAGCCGTCAGAGTAAAATGCAGCAGTCAGGCAGGGTCTCAGGAAAGGCTATGTTATGTTGAATAATGGGAAATGTAGGATCAATGGAATTTGGTGCGTGATCAATACTAGGTACCCATTTACTTGGACCAAATCTGTCTTGTGTTTGCTTCTAGCTTTATGGAAGTGAAATATCTAAATGCTTTGGTAAATGGGCTTCTGTGATGTTAACCATTTCCTGCAATTCAGACAAGAATCTCACCTAAAAATGTGTTTTTCAACATTCATAATTCCTCATTTTTGTGGTGCCCAGCAGTCAGTAATGCTCCCAAGAAGATATATATTCATCTGACAAAAAGACAAAACCTGTACTGTATGTAAAATATACTGAAATGCTAATACTGTGGGTTCTGGGTTGACTGATTCCATCAAGTCAATAAAATAGTCTAAGCTTTGTTTCCTGTCCTATCTGTACCGTTGGCAAGCCTCACTCTTACTCATGTGTTTGCAGTGGTGGGCCGTCAGGGCCAGCAGGGCCTTCTCTGCACCATGTGTGTCTCCCCCCGCAAAACAACTCTATCCACCACTTAAATGAAATAAAACAAATGTGTTGTGTTAAATCAGCTGTACAATTCACCAAATACATGGTGTTCTCTTACTTTCCATACCTCCTGTGTTTTACGAGCGACTTATCAAGTCTTAGCAAACGGCATAAAACATGATTAAACATGATAGTATATAAAACCATGCTCGTATCTATACAACCTATAGAAATGCAAAACGGCCTCAGTTTAGACGTAATTCTGTCCTTCTGCTTACCGCATCATTTATGAGAATACATGTCATAACATTAAGACAACATATTCGAGGTGGTTTTCAATAACATATCCGTATTTATTTATTTCTCCAAGTTAGGTTTTTGTGTGCACTGAGGAGTCTCAAACAGGCGTTTGTTTAATCATTTTAAGATTGGCTTTAATCAATTTCTGAAAATGAATTCTTCATATATGATAAATGAGAGGTAACATTATATTTATGGTATTATTTTCACATATTTCTCTCCATTCTTCCTTCTGCCAACGGTGTCGCAATTTCTCGTCTCTCCCATTTTTGTGCGTTGTGCGTACGCATGGGTCAGAGTTTGCGTGGAGGACCGCACATTTTCCCGTCAAGTTTGTTTTTTATAAATCGCAAACATTGCGTAGAAACTGGCGTACGCCATCTTTTGAGCATACGCACCGTTTATAAATGAGGCCCCTGAAATGTTGAAGCAAAATCTGTTAAACACCTGAACTGTTGAAACAACATCCATAATATTCATCTGGCTGCTACTTAGAAATTATTTATCTATTTACCTAATATATCATATTCCAATAACTTGCATATAGACTTGCACTATTTCACTATTTCACTTTTTTAAACTATTTTCTTTTTGTATTTACTATTTACTTGCACTACATTCTTCTGTTTATCTGTGTTTTGTGTTGCACTGTTGGAGAAGCCTGTGACCTAAGATTTTCATCGTCATAACTACACTGTAGCTATGTTCTTATGACAAAATAAAAACCTTGAACCTTGACTGCATCACAGAATACATCAACTTCTGTGAGCAAACAACATTACTGGCTAAAACTGTCAACTGTTTCTCCAACAAAAAACCCTGGATTACTAGTGACCTGAAAACTCCTTTAAATAAGAAAAAGGAAGCTTTAAAGTCTGGGAACAAATCACTGCTGAGGAGGATCCAGCCTGAGCTGAGGGACAAGCTGAGGAGGGGCAGAGATTCCTACAGGAAGAAGCTGGAGGCCAAGCTCCAGCAGAACAATAGCAGGGATGTCTGGGCTGGGATGAAGACCATCACGGGGTTCAAAGGGAGAGACAGACTGACTGTGGGCACCCTGGAGAGAGCTAACGAACTTAACACCTGTTTTAATAGGTTTTGTTCTCCGCCCGCTGCTGCTGTCTCCTCCACCTCCACCACTCAGCATCCCCCCTCTGCTACCCTTGCCTCTGACCCCTATCCCCTCTGCTGAGCTCCCTGGACTCTACCACCACAACTTTGATCTGCCCCCCCCGCTTCACTGTGAGCACAGGACAGGTCCAGAGACAGATGCAAAAACTCCACCAAGGCAAGGCTGCTGGCCCGGATGGTATTAGCCCCAGGGTCCTGAGGACCCGTGCCCGCCAGCTGTCTCCTGTTCTCCAACACCTGTTCAACCTGAGCCTGTACCTCGAGACCATTCCGGTGCTGTGGAAGACGTCCTGCGTTGTTCCAGTCCCTAAAAAGACGACTCCTTCTGGGCTCAATGACTATCGCCCAGTAGCTCTCACATCTCATGTGATGAAGGTGCTGGAGAGACTGGTCTTGGCCCATCTCAGACCGCAGGTGAGATCATTTCTAGACCCTCTGTGAGAATCACCTTTTTTTATTTCTCCAGCGCTTTCAACACGATCCAGCCACGGCTACTGAGTGACAAACTGCAGGCTTTGAGGGTAAACTCGTCCACCATCTCCTGGATTACCAACTACCTCACAGATAGACCACAGTACGTCCGGCTGGGCAGTGTGCTGTCTGATGTGGTGGTTGGTGGTACAGGAGCCCCACAGGGGACTGTGCTGTCTCCTTTCCTGTTCACCTTATACACCTCAGACTTTCAATACAACTCAGAGTCATGCCACCTGCAGACATTTTTGGATGACTCTGCAGTGGTAGGGTGTATAAGGGATGGACGGGAGGAGGAGTACAGAGCGCTGGTGGGTGATTTGTAGACTGGACTGGAAGAAATCATCTGCTTCTGAATGTGGCCAAGACCAGAGAGATGGTCATTGATTTCAGGAGGAAGAGGACGTCTCCTCAGCCCCTGTGCATTCTGGGAGAGGATGTGGCTGTTGTGGAGGACTACAAGTACCTGGGAGTGCACTTAGACAATGGCCTGAACTGGAGGATCAACACTGACGCGGTGTACAAGAAGGGGATGAGCAGACTCTATTTTCTGAGGAAGCTGAGATCCTTCAACCAGTCTGTTGTTTCCAGCGCACTCTTCTTTGCAGCGCTCTGCTGAGGGGGCAGCATCAGAGCCGGTGACACCAGCAGAATCAATAAACTGATCAGGAAAGCTGGGTCTGTCATCGGCATCAAGCTGGACCCCTTTGAAGCTGTGGTGGAGAGGAGGACACTGAACAGGCTGTTGTCCATCATGGATAACCCCACCCCCCCTCTCCACCTGCAGTTGGACAGACAGATAACCCCACCCCCCCTCTCCACCTGCAGCTGGACAGACAGATAACCCCCCCCCCCCTCTCAACCTGCAGCTGGACAGTCACCGGAGCTCCTTCTCCAACAGACTGCTGCAGCTCCGCTGTCACAAGGACAGATACAGGAAAACATTCCTGCCCACTGCAATAACTCTCTATAACAAATCACCTCTGGCTGCAGAGAACTCTCTGCTCCATAGCTTCTCTTAGAATAAAACCACATTGTACATTTTACATTCATATAATCTGTTCAATATTTAATAATCCAGGTCATATATTTATGTATATATATATATATGTATATATAATACCTTGTTAAATTCAACATGTATATTTTCTACTTTCTTGTTTATTTCTAGTCTTTTAATTTGTATTGTACAATGCCATGCCATGTTTATTTCTAGTCTTTGATTTTTTTTTACTGTACAATGCCATGTCTTTTTATGCTGCTGCAACGCAAACATTTCCCAAATTGGGATCAATAAAGTACTATCTTATCTCATCTTATCTCTTATATTGTAAACAATGAGTATGTATAATTTGACCAATGCATTGACAAGTGAGGAGGCAGACAGACAGATATCCAGCATGTCTGATGCCTCGCCCCGGGCAGCTGCAGGCAGAGGAGCTGCTCCTCTAATAACCCAGAGCTGTCAGTCACTTTATGGATGGGTGATGGCACCACATTAGTACAACTCAATATAGATTGACTGTGGTGGGAGACCACAGTGCGAGACGGAGCAGAGGAGGGAGGAGGACAGGATGACAGACAGAGTGAGATAAATGGAAATGGACAGAAAAAGGTGACCACCAGGGGAGAGGCAGAGTGAGAAAATGTGTCAAATGCAGAGAGAGAAGAAAATGGAGCAGAGGAGGCAGAGTGACTCTTCAGTACTGTCTCCACCCCTTCAAGGGGGATGTTAGGAAATGTATGCAAAGAAAGGAGGACATTGGTAAACTTGAGAGGGAGAACTCTCTGCCCTGCTTCCTATTTTTTTTTTTTTTTTTAGGCTGTTACAAAGTATCACATTTTATTTATGACCGTTAAGAAAGACCACCCTTTGCTTAGTAACACATTGCTGTCCTACAAAATCCAACCCAGGATGTAAAAAAAGATCTCATCTGATCTGTAAATGGTTTCCACCATGACACTGGTTAGAGATGCTGTGGAAGGCTGACTGCAGGTATGTGAACTGTGGGGGAATAAACTATCGGCGAAGGCGTTACTTTTGACATATATTTAAGTTTTTTTAATTTGACACAGCAAACATGTTTGCTAACAGTTACCTATGTGCCTTAAACATCCAGCTTACACGAGTTATAAGCAGTTCTCATTTTTAATGAGTTAATATAGAGCCTAACGAAAATGTGTAACAACATATAGACTATTTTATTGATGGAAAGAAGTGCCAACAATGACGGCTTATAGTGTGTCTGGGAGCTGCTTGGTAGCAGACGGACTGAAGCGCATGCAGTGTCACGAGCCTGAGACCTTTGTTGCATGTCAAACTCCCTCACTCACTCTCCCATTTCTATAACATATTCTTAAAAAAAAGGTTCAAATGGCAAGAAAAACTAGTGCAGTTTGTATCTGCGTATTTAGCATCACACACCTATAACACGGTAAGACTCATTCTGGACATTTCAGTTTTGAGCAGAGAAGAGGAGCGGGCTACGGTCAGCTCACTTCTTCTTTCTCCACATCCCCAGAATATTTTTTTAAACTAATACTCTTCAGCTGTCTCCTGTTCTCCAACACCTGTTCAACCTGAGCCTGTACCTCGAGACCATTCCGGTGCTGTGGAAGACGTCCTGCGTTGTTCCTGTCCCTAAAAAGACGACTCCTTCTGGGCTCAATGACTATCGCCCAGTAGCTCTCACATCTCATGTGATGAAGGTGCTGGAGAGACTGGTCTTGGCCCATCTCAGACCGCAGGTGAGATCATTTCTAGACCCTCTGTGAGAATCACCTTTTTTTATTTCTCCAGCGCTTTCAACACGATCCAGCCACGGCTACTGAGTGACAAACTGCAGGCTTTGAGGGTAAACTCGTCCACCATCTCCTGGATTACCAACTACCTCACAGATAGACCACAGTACGTCCGGCTGGGCAGTGTGCTGTCTGATGTGGTGGTTGGTGGTACAGGAGCCCCACAGGGGACTGTGCTGTCTCCTTTCCTGTTCACCTTATACACCTCAGACTTTCAATACAACTCAGAGTCATGCCACCTGCAGACATTTTTGGATGACTCTGCAGTGGTAGGGTGTATAAGGGATGGACGGGAGGAGGAGTACAGAGCGCTGGTGGTGCTTTCTCCACATCCCCAGAATATTTTTTTAAACTAATACTCTTCAGCACCAGAGACATCAGCGTTCATACAGCTCCCCCTAGAACTATTAAACTGTTTACCAGTTTGCCCCAGGCCAGAACCCCTGACCCTAACCTGTAAGAACATGTATTTTTCAGAAACTGAATTTAAGTTTAAGTTGCAGAGTCTGTTTCATATAAACATTTTGTGTAATAATAAGATTTGTCACTTGCACTTGGAAAAACATGTTGGAGGGACTGCAGGCCCTTTCGGACACATCATATAGAAAAAGCTCAGGTGTTCCTGAACAGTAATGGGGTCGTTACTCAAAAAAAGTAATGTATTTCACATTACTCATTACATTAAAAAAAAAAAAGTAATATATTACTTTTTTACTCTCTACATAAAGTAACTCGTTACGTTACTCTTTACATTACTTTTGCGTTACTCAGCAACAGCCTATAGCCAAAACGTAAAACGTAGGCCTACATGTGCACACATCAATTACTATAGCAATAAGGAAGACATAACACAAGTTAATAACAGGGAAAATTCTAGTTTTTGCTGCTTGTTTGGAGTCGGCACACACTCAACATCATCACTCTGGGTTCGGGGGTCTTTAGCTACTAGCTTCGTGTTAGCATGTTGCCTTTGCAGGTGCTTGAGAGGTTCTAGCCTGGACACAGTTTGCACCTTACTGTCACATTTCTCTCCTTTCTTCTGACAAATTCAAAATAATGGGCATACTTCCACCCCTCGAAAGTTATAGCTGTTGATGACTCTGTCTCTGCACTGCAGCACAACCAGTGTGCGAAATACGGGGGGGTCCGGGGGAGCTCGACCCCCCCGATTAACACCTGAGCCCCCCTGAAAGCCTCAACAGCAACATTTGAGGGGGGTCTCAAATTATAATATTTATTTGTCACTTGCAATGGTCACTAAAATGTTTTTAAGCTTACCTATGTCCAGTATTCATAATTCAAAACATTTGTTCACAAATATAATCTATTTTGGCTGGCAGAAGCATTTCCTCGCATAGAATCGAAAACAGACGGCTCTTTAACGGTCGCGTATTTATTCATTCATATGAACGTCAGAATATAGAATTATTTGACGGCACCCCTGAAGACGCCAGACGGCGCCCCGGTTGAGAAACGCTGCTATAGACTACTGATTGGGCCCGGACTGGCCATCGGGAGGACTGGGAGGTTTCCCGATGGCCTGGCCTGTTAAGTGGCCTGTTGGCCTGAGGATTTCTTTATTTTTTGTATGTAACGCAACGCTGCACAAATGTGGGTCTGCCTCAAACAGGGGGGACTGTCTGTCTACATCTAGTCTCTTTATTTTCCCCTCAAAATGCACCAGATTGATGCATTTGACTCCAAAATTTAAAAACAAATCGGTATATTGCGCAATAAACGGGAGATGGGGACCCCCCGATTATTGACGGGTATTTCGCACACTGAGCACAACCCCTGTGACAGTTGCATGTGGACAAGTCTCGCAAATGTTGCAAATATAAACCTGCGGTGGAAATCCCTCTAGTGACTAGAAATATTTAAAATTGTTAAACGTTAGACCCATCACATTTACCAATCGTATCTACCCCTGGAACTAGCTAAACTAGTTATAAATATTTTTTTATTATTTACTTTCGTGTCGGGTCACTCATTCACTGGATCAGTGAGCTGCATGATACATGATACATGATACATGCATGATGGCTGTCAGGAGAGGGAGAGGGGAAAAGAGGCTCCGTTTATTATTCCCGTGTTATTATCAAAGTTACTGTAAACTTCTGAATAATATAGTAACTACTAGAGTCTAGTCCAGGGGTCAGCAACCCTAGGCATGCGTGCCACCATTGGCACGCGGTACCGTAACCAGTGGCACACTAGGAATAAGTGGAATAACAAGTGTGCAAAACATTTAAATTGTATTTTCGGATCCTGACTGAGACCGCCACCAGAGCGCGTCTCCCCGTTACCTGCAGAAGGAAGCCATGCACGCAGCGCAGAAGGAAACAAAAAATTTAAGAAATCTAGACCGCAACAGAATTAAACAAGCGACTGCCTGTTTTTCCTGGCCAAGGACAGGTTCCTTGAACACAACACGAGCGTAACGTGTCATCACGTGGTGTAGTGCTGCCGGAACACCGCTCCCGCACTTCAAAAATAGCAGTACCCATAAGGAGCCGTACACATGCCGCAGTTTTTGCGTGGCTGTGTCTTTAGTTGAAAGCCCAGTGGCGATCTGCTCATCTGACATACTGATCATACAATAACGGCATCGAAAATAATATGCTACATTAACCAGGTGGAAGAGAGCTCTCTCCTGACAGACTGAGAGAGATAACCTCAGCTCAGTGAGGTAAAGTGAGTGAGGAGGTATAAAAGTGAGGAGGTATAAAAAAAATAAGAGAATAAATGAAAAACAGGTATAAAATACTATATGATAGTAAAAAAAAGTTGTTATTAATAAACAAGAATACAGTTTAAAAGGGGAGTGATTTGTAAAATATCCATAAAGAAAAAGAAAATCTGTTTACAGTTCTGTTTCATATGGGTGTTGACCAGTGTTGGGTGTAACGCGTTACAAAAGTAACGGAGTTGCAGTAATGTATTACTTTTTGCTGTAACGAAGTAATGTAACGCATTACTAATGAAATTTGGGTAATATACTACCCGTTACAATTCTCAGAAACGCAGTTACAACACATTGTAACCCGAAATTAAATGGTGTTTTGTTTTTAAGAATTTACCAACATCGCGAGACATTCAAACACCAGAGAAAAATCGTGCGGGTAGATTAGTAAGCCTGGCAGCCTGTCGGGTGTTCTTTTCCCCCTAATGACCGCCTCGCTGCACATTATCCCGCTTATTACACGGCCATATACTAAACAAACTACAGAGCCCATTCCGTGTTCCTGTTATTGTTTACTTCCTCTCTGCCTTCTCGTGATTTATCGGACGTCCAGCGCTCCGTCTTTTAACCTCTTTCCTTTCTCTTTCTTGATCCTCCTTCATTATAGTCCTTGACAGTGGTCTGTACTACTGTATTAACAACGTGTCACATGTTAAGAATTTACAATCAGAATCGAGTATTCAACTAAGCCGTGTAATAAAAGTTGTTAGTAGCCTTAATGGCCTACACAGTTGTTATGCTATACCACATTGCCCTTCACTGGATGTATAATGAGCTGCACTAAACTACATTTTAGCATTTCAAATACCTAGCCATTCTTTTGCGGTTATTTTGGTAAAGTAACTCAAAAGTAATATAAAAGTAGTGTAACTCATTACATTTCAGAGACAGTAATATTGTAATGTAACTTATTACTTAAAAAAGACAGTAATAAGTAATATGTAATATATTACATTTTGGAAGTAACTTGCCCAACACTGGTGTTGACAGATGTATCCATAGATCTCTTAATTTTGCTCTCAAAGTGCACCAGATTGATGCTTTTAACTTCAAGCTCCGGGGGAGCCCCCGGACCCCCCTATAGGATGTTAGGTCCCACCCCCACTTACATCATGTTCACATGGATAGGATACTAAATACATTTGCACCATCTTGTGTCCATATCTTTCTGTTTAGGTGGTCATGCCACAACCGTGCACATGCATGCATGCGCGAGTAATAGTGATCTTAATGTGGATTTAGCACACTGATCACATTTTTTTTTTAAATGGCAATTCATATCAAAAAGGTCGCTGACACCTGGTCTAGTCTTTCAAAGGGAGACTCTAGTAATTTTTTCGCGCAATGTTAGTAAGTTCGTTCCAAAACACAGTTACTAACAGTGCGTTACTTTGTAACGCGTTACACTGTTCCTGAAAACATTTAATGATAGCTTCTTCTACTGTGGAAATATCTTCTGTGAAAAATGTCCAGTTAAAGTGTGTCTTATCAAAAAAGGTAAAACAAATTGAAATAATAAAGTGTCATGTCTCGGAAACTAATTATGAAAGTTTATTCTTTATATTAGTTTTGTCATGTCCCTTTGTCCTGTGCCTTCTGTCTTATTTTGAAAAGTAATTCTCCCTCTCGTTTCAGGACTCCATGCTCCCCGCCCCTATGTGTCTCCGGCGTTCGTGATTGTTTACCCCGCCCTGATTGTTTCCACCTGTGGCCCTCACCTTGTATATATATTGTTTTAGTTCCCACCTGTCCAGTGCCAGTTCGTTTTCATTCATGACGACATTCAAGCCTGCTCCATGGTCGTATTCCGGTTTCATGCCCCTGACGATTGCAATTAGTTTTTCCTCGAAAGAGTGATTTTGTGTTTCCTGTTTTGTTACTGTGTTAAGTCCAGTAAAGTCTTTATTTTTGAAAACCACCTGAGTCTGAGTCGTGCATTTGAGTTCACCCCGTGACATAAAGGAGAGTGAGGGATATAAGATAATAATGGAGAAAACTCAACATAAAGGAAGAAGAAAGAAAGCAGTGTGTGTGGGGGGGGGGGTGCATGGGGTAGAGACTCAGTTTTTAATTCTCTTTGATTATTCTGTTAAAACTATTGCACAGGTAGATTTAATTGAAATGGAGCACCATTCTTATAACTACTGTATAATCGTGTTAAAGTGTGAGCAGCCCTTTAATGTGGGTGGTTTATCACAAGAGTAAAATATAGTGATGGAAAGAACAGTGAGAGTAGAGAGCTCTGGTCCGAGGGTCTGCCGGAGGCCTGTCTGTGTGTCACAGCCCCTCACCTGGTCTTCTGAGGGATAACCTATAGCCATCTGGTCTTTACCGCAAAATAAACCTAAGTAGGACCCCCATAAGAACAATGACCGCCAGTTGGACATTATTACGTTTTTTATATCGCTTATTCATAAATTCATAAATCATTTGTCACAAGATATTGATTTTAAATTATTGTAGTGCTTCTCCTAAAAAACAGTCCTGTCCTACAGCAAGAATTGCATCCATAGCAACTATTCATGTCACTGTGAGAAGTTTCCACATATCTCTGTGGAGTGAAAATGCAGATGTTTACTGCGTTCATAATCTGTCTGTCGATTTTCCAAACCTGTTAACATTTTCACTTCAATGTATGAATCAAACAGTGCTATAGCCCATACTGTTTCCTTCAGTGTTGCCTTCATTTATTTATTTATTCTTGAATAATTTTCAGTTGTCACTATTTGTGCCAATTTAGCTTTCTCTGCTTTTTTTTCTTGTTCTTTCTTTCTTTTCTATTCAGAGGAAAGTTCAGACATTAACCATTCATCAAAAACAAGTTTTTGCTCTCTTAATCTTTGAAAAAATACAAGCAGATATGCCATGGTGGTCTCTGATGAAAAATCTAAACACGAAGGTTGTTTTGTGCTAAGTGTCACTTTTTTCTGAGGATTGATACGAGTGGGCGTGGTCCTCCAGAGCCCATTATCAGAATATTGATATTGACCAATCAGAACCAGTTATTCAATGAAGCTCTGTAATGATAGGTGTGAGCATTGGCTCAGCTGAAGTTAGGGCAGTAACAGAAGAAGAGCAGGGCCTCCTCTGTATGCCTGTATATCACTTCCATTACAACAATCATAATTACAGTAAGTGATATGTTTTAATGAGAAACCATTAGGCTTGAGCTTACAGCGGCTAATAAGAAAGCACAGTGTGGTATATTCTCTGAGCAGTGCTGCTGTGAACTGTTCACCTCAAACAGAATAACTTGTCTAATCTCTCCATAAATGTCAATAGTGGCAGATATTGTAGACATAGACACTTGAATAAAGGGTCAGCAGTTAAGAAAGTTGTTACATGGATTTACAGAAAAGAACAGAACCATAATTATTGTTATTATAAATACATGTTCAGTACGCCCTATAAAACACACTCAATAGCTTGCACGGCTGGGAGCAGAACATTTAAACTTTGGACACTTACTAATTATCATCATTTACAATATTACTAACCGATGCAGCGCAAATTGAATTGGCTACATTTGATTATGGGATTGTTAACAGAAAGTAGTTAACATGCCATGCGTTCTACTGATTTGTTGCATTTAATTAAATGTTGAGGCCACTGTGCCAATACTTCATGTTCAGAAGGGAGACCCCCTAATGGGCAGAGAGTTAAAATAGTGAACTAAATAGTAAAAATTGAGGGATTTTGGAAACAGCTATAAATATTATCTGGCGTTGAGTGATTTGGTGATTGTGATGAAAGACATTCTGAAATATGTCTGGTATAATCAAAGTCTTATTGTTTTCCAAAGGCTCATCGGGCCGGCCTCCCGTTTGAAATGTTAACTGACCTAGTTTATTAAAGAGAATATCATGATATCAACTAAATGGGACTAACCTTAAACTTTTACTCACAATCACAAATGTGCTTGTTTCCTTTTATTATATGGTATGCTCAAATGTATAATGATAACCTGATGAAGTCATTCATAAGCTGAATATCTGAACCTGGCTACTGGTAATATGTGAGGGGATGCATGTATCACATATGGATGATGTGTGGCTATGAGCATTTCTATCTTTGATACATTGCATTGATAAACTTCTCTCCTTTAACCCCATGGGTGGGTGGGTGTGTGTGTGTGTGTGTGTGTGTGTGTGTGTGTGTGTGTGTGTGTGTGTGTGTGTGTGTGTGTGTGTGTGTGTGTGTGTGTGTGTGTGTGTGTGTACTGTATTTAATTTGGATAATTGATTTGAAAATTATAACAAATATGAAAAATCCATCTTTTTTTGCTTGACATCTTGACACACAAACACACACACACACACGCAGCTGTGCATTATCAGTGTTTACCTTTAAAAGCATTTGTAGCCGTAGGTCAGTTTCCTGCATACTGCTCCTTCCCGCTCTGCGATGGATGCCAAAAGACAGACCCTAACCGGTCCGAGCCACGGCCGCTGGGGGGAGGGAGGGGCCGGGAGGAAGGGGCGGCGCCTGCCAGTCTCACAGCCATATTTCTTCATCAACAGTCCATGTGCAAAAATAAAAGGCCACTGTCTCTGAAACTGTGCAGCAGGCAGCTGTCACACAGTCACTGGAGCTGACTGAGGACTGGACTGTCTCCTGACAGGATACAGGGCAGTCTGGAGGAAAAGAGGTCTGGGTCGGGTTAGAAGAGGATGGAAAGAGGTTTAGGAAGTGTCAGTCTGGTCTTGGTTGAACATTATCCTCCCAGCAGCAGGCCCACAGCCATGGCCAGCACCGGTCCTCCTGCAGGTGAGCTTCAGAGCCTCTTTCCTGTCTGTGAGCTAAAAACCTTTATGTCTCTGTGTGTCCCCTCAGATTTGTCTCTTAAACTCAGCTCTGATTAACATGTCGCTTTGTCCGATTCTCCTAGCTCAGTTGCTGTTTCTTGTTCACGTGGTTTCTTGCCTCCCGTCTTCTGTTCCGCTGCTGCAGACCCAGGCTGAGCACGATGCACTGACGCTCTCTCACACTGAGGCTCTCTCACACTGCCACACCGCTAGAGAAAGAAACACAGACAGGGGGAGAAACTCAGTGAATACAATCATGAGATAGTAAAAACAACAGGCGAGATAGATACAGCCAGCAGAACCTGGGCAGGGCCAGCTGTTGACCTGCGATGACCAGTTGAGAAAAGTGCCCAAAAACAACACTTTTTGACATCCCCACACACACACACACACACACACACACACACACACACACACACACACACACACACACACACACACACACACACACACACACACACACACACACACACACACACACACACACACACACACACACACACACACACGACTCAGACGGTTTTCAAAAATAAAGACTTTACTGGACTTAACACAGTAACAAAACAGGAAACACAAAATCACTCTTTCGAGGAAAAACTAATTGCAATCATCAGGCGCATGAAAAAGGCATACGACCATGGAGCAGGCTTGAATGTAGTCATGAGTGAAAACGAACTGGCACTGGACAGGTGGGAACTAAAACAATATATACACAAGGTGAGGGCCACAGGTGGAAACAATCAGGGCGGGGTAAACAATCACGAACGCAGGAGACACATAGGGGCGGGGAGCATGGAGTCCTGAAACGAGAGGGAGAATTACTTTTCAAAATAAGACAGAAGGCACAGGACAAAGGGACATGACAAAACTAATATAAAGAATAAACTTTCATAATTAGTTTCCAAGACATGACAGTACCCCCCCTTCTAGGGACGGCTCCTGACGGCCTAGGCTCCTCCGAGTTGAGGCGATCAAAGTCCTCAATGAGGCTCTTGTCGACAATGAAGCGGGAAGGAATCCACGACCGCTCCTCAGGGCCGTAAGCTTCCCAGTCGACAAGGAGCTGCCGCCCTCTACCCCTCTTCCGTGCAGCCAAGAGATGTTTGACCGTGTAGACCGGACCTCCATCGATCATTCGGGGGGGCGGGGGGGGGTTTGGCGGTGGGAACCATGGCGCTCTCCTTCAGCGGTTTCAATTTCCCCACATGGAAGGTGGGATGTACCTTCATGGACTTGGGAAGCCGTAGTCTCACTGAAGCCGGGTTGATGACCTTGGTGATGGGAAAGGGACCCACAAACCGGGGAGCCAGCTTGCGGGAGAGTACGTGGAGGGGAAGATCCCGCGTAGAAAGCCAGACTTTTTGGCCTGGCTGGTACACAGGGGCTGGTCGGCGTCTTCGGTCTGCTGCTCGTTTCACAAGCTCCGAATTTCTGCAGAGGACTTTCCTAGCCGCAGCCCACACGCGATGACAACGCCTGACCAGAGCGTGGGCAGACAGGACCGCGACCTCTCTCTCCGTCGCTGGGAACAGTGGCGGATGGTAACCATAAACACAATGAAACGGGGACAGGCCCGTGGCAGATGTAGGAAGGATGTTGTGCGTGTACTCAACCCAGGTGAGGTGCTCGCTCCAGGAGGATGGATTCTGGGACACCAGGCAGCGCAGGCAGGTCTCCAGCTCCTGGTTCAGGCCCTCTGTCTGGCCGTTAGACTCCGGGTGGTATCCAGACGAGAGACTGACCGTGGATCCGATGAGGCTGCAGAACTCCTGCCAGAAACGTGACACAAACTGGGGACCCCTATCGGAGTCAATATCCTTCGGGAAACCATGCAGGCGAAACACATTATGCATCATGACCTCAGCCGTTTCCTTAGCTGAGGGCAATTTGGGCAGAGCAATAAAATGTGTCATCTTGGAAAAACGGTCCACCACTGTGAGAACAGTGGTGTTGCCTCTAGAGAGGGGCAGGCCCGTGACGAAGTCCATGGAAATCTCCGACCAAGGGTCTGTTGGGAATAGGAAGTGATTGTAATATTCCCATCCGCGCCCTGGAAGAGGTCTTGTTGCGAGCGCAGACAGGGCACGCCTCCACATACTCCTTCACCTCCTTCTCCATGGATGTCCACCAGAAACGTTGCTTTATAATGAACATGGTTCTTTTGACTCCGGGGTGACAGGTGAGCAGCGAAGTGTGAGCCCAGTGGATCACCTGTGGTCGCTCGGCTTCCCGAACGAATAGCCGGTTAGGCGGGCAACCACTGGGTGCAGGAGCCCCACCGTTAGCTCGTATCACCTCCTTCTCTACTTGCCAAGTCAGCGCTCCTACCACACGGTTCAATGGAATGATGGGTTCCGGCTCCTTGACTGCAGGCACAGGGTCAAACAGACGGGACAGAGCGTCAGGCTTGACATTCTGAGACCCCGGCCTGTAAGAAAGAACAAAGTCAAAACGGTTAAAAAACAAGGTCCACCTAGCTTGATGGGAGTTAAGTCTTTTGGCTTTCTTGATATACTCAAGGTTTTTGTGATCGGTCCAAACCACAAAGGGATGCTCGGCTCCCTCCAACCAATGTCTCCACTCGTCTAACGCCAGTTTCACGGCCAGCAACTCACGGTTTCCCACATCGTAGTTCCTTTCCGCTGGGGAGAGCTTCCTGGACAGGAAAGCGCAGGGGTGAAGCTTGTTGTCCTTCTGTTGGCGCTGGGAGAGGACCGCTCCCACCCCCTCGTTGGAGGCATCCACTTCCACCACAAACTGGCGAGTGGGATCCGGCAGGGTAAGTATGGGGGCAGTGGTGAACATTTTTTTAAGCCGAGAGAAAGCCTCCTCCGCCTGAGGAGACCACACAAAAGACACCTGAGGGGACGTGAGGACATGAAGAGGGGCTGCAATAGCACTGAAGCTCCTCACAAAACGCCTGTAAAAATTAGCAAAGCCTAAAAACTGCTGCACCTTCTTATGAGAGTCAGGGGTAGGCCAACTGGTTACTGCGCTAACCTTCGCTGGGTCCATCTTAACCTGACCTGGGGAGATGATGAAGCCCAAAAAAGTGACTGTCTCGGCATGAAATTCGCACTTTTCGGCTTTGACAAACAACATATTTTGGAGCAGTTTTTGGAGAACCTGGCGGACATGTTGTTTGTGGGTGTCAAGGTCTGGGGAGTAGATCAGGATGTCGTCCAGATAGACAAAAACAAAACGGTTTAGAAACTCCCTCAACACATCATTAATCAACGCCTGGAAAACTGCAGGAGCGTTTGACAGTCCAAACGGCATGACAAGGTATTCATAATGGCCTGAAGGTGTGTTAAACCCCGTCTTCCATTCGTCGCCCTCCCTGATCCTGACCAAATGATAGGCGTTACGCAGGTCTAACTTGGTGAAAACCTTGGCATCCTGAAGCTGCTCGAAAGCGGACGAGATGAGAGGGAGGGGGTACCGGTTTTTAACAGTAATGTCATTGAGAGGTGAGTAGTCAATACAGGGCCTAAGAGACCCATCTTTTTTGCCAACAAAAAAAACCCTGCACCTGCTGGGGATGAGGAAGGGCGAATAAGCCCTGTTTTGAGGGAGGCATCAATATAGTCCTTCATGGCCTCTTTCTCAGGTCCTGAAATAGCATATAATCGACCTTTAGGAATGGAAGCCCCAGCAATCAAGTCAATAGCACAGTCATAGGGACGGTGAGGAGGAAGAGCCAGAGCCTTGGATTTACTAAAAACTTCACCTAGATCGTGGTAGCAGGAAGGGACTGAAAGTACTTCAGGAAGATCTATCTTTTGGTCTGTTTCCTGCCTGAAACTCCCAGTGTTGCATCTCCTGTCAATCTCCGCTACCTGCTTTAAACAGTGATCAACGCAATTCTTTCCCCACCCCTCCACCCTCCCAGAGTGCCAATTTATGTGAGGGTTATGACGTTTCAGCCAGGGAAACCCCAAAATGAGAGGATGTTGAGCTGAGTTAAAAAGGTGAAATGACATTGTCTCGTGATGGTTATCATTACACCTTATTTCTAAAGGCTCAGTTTGGTGAGTCACTTTGAATAACAGCCGCCCATCGAGAGCACTGGCTTCAAGGGGCTGGGGTAGAGGTTTAGTTTTTATGTTCATTCTGCTTACTAAACCCCAATCCATTAGACTTTCGTCTGCCCCTGAATCAATAAGAGCACCATGTGTAAAAATGTTGTCTCTGATTTTTACCTGGATGCGGGTCAAGGTGCGAGGAGGAAAGTCAGAGGCAGAGATTCGGCTCACCAACGTCCTCCTCTTTATTGGTGAGCCTCCTCTTTTACCGGGCAAGCCGCTTGTGGATGTCCGTGCTGACCGCAGTAGAAGCACAGGCCCTCCCTGACGTTCTGCCATAGAAAGCTTGGCGCGGCCCAACTGCATTGGCTCCTCCACGGAGCCGGGGGGCGCTGTTGTCCGGGGCGCGAGTGGTGACGGGGCCTCCAAGAAGAAGTGGTATACGGCGGCGAGCGCCTCCTCTGGAGAGGCGGACCAACCGCAGCCTTGAATTTATCCCTTCTCCTCTCCGCCAAACGATTGTCTATTCTTATTGCCATGGATATGACGGAGTCCAAGTCAGCGGGCAGATCGAGTGGCGCCAGCTGGTCTTGTAGGGGATCCGAGAGACCGCTGACGAATGCGTCGAACAGTGCAGCGGAGTTCCAGCCGCTGTCGGCTGCAATAGTCCTGAACTCAATAGCATAGTCAGCCACACTACGCTGATTCTGCCGCAGCTTGGTCAGAGCCCGAGCTGCTTCTCTGCCCGGGGTGGTTTGATCGAAGGTCTTCCTCATGGTGTCTATGAAGTCGTCCAGAGACCGGCAGATGGGGGAGCCCCGGGACCACTCTGCCGTATCCCACGCTGTTGCTCGGCCGGTGAGATGGGAGATCATGAAGGCCACTTTGGAGTAATCCGTGGGAAATGCAGCCGGTTGGTGTCGAAAGTGTAACTAACACTGTACGATGAACGGCCGGCAGCCTTCCGAGTCCCCGGAAAACTTTTCGGGTGGAGCCAGCCGCATGGACGAGATGTGCGGCCCAGTCGACGGGTTGGGGTCGTGGGAGGAGAAGCAGCCTGCAGGTGATTGAGCACACGCTGGACCTCAGCTGCCAGCAGATTCACCTGGGTTGTCACCGATGACTGTAGCTCTGCCTGGCTGGTGGTTAGGTGCTGCACTCCGTGCTGTATGGCAGCCATCTGCTCTTCTTGTTGCCCAAGACGTTGGCCCTGAGAGCGGATGGCGTTCTTTAGCTGGTCTGAGTTGGCTGGGTTCATTTTAATGGCCAGTTCGTACTGTCAAGGGGTGAACTCAAAGGCATGAACTCAAATGCACGACTCAGACTCAGGTGGTTTTCAAAAATAAAGACTTTACTGGACTTAACACATTAACAAAACAGGAAACACAAAATCACTCTTTCGAGGAAAAACTAATAGCAATCATCAGGAGCATGAAAATGGCATACGACCATGGAGCAGGCTTGAATGTAGTCATGAGTGAAAACGAACTGGCACTGGACAGGCGGGAACTAAAACAATATATACACATGGTGAGGGCCACAGGTGGAAACAATCAGGGCGGGGTAAACAATCACGAACGCAGGAGACACATAGGGGCGGGGAGCATGGAGTCCTGAAACGAGAGGGAGAATTACTTTTCAAAATAAGACAGAAGGCAAAGGACAAAGGGACATGACAAAACTAATATAAAGAATAAACTTTCATAATTAGTTTCCGAGACATGACAATAACTGCATTAGCTTAGTAACTTTTTTTTTTAATTAAAAAGTTAGCTTTCCGTTTTGGTAAGAAGGATACCTTTTCTAACTTTGAGTTTCATTGTATTTCTATACATGGTACATTTAATAACAACACTGCTCACAATTTCCCCCTTCCTTCCTCCTTCCATTCCTTCCTTTCTTACTTCTTTCTTTCCTTCCTACCTCATTGCTTTTTTCCAACCCTTCTTTGAAACATTCCTTTCCTTACTTTATTTAGCTTCCTCCCTAACTTCTAACCTCACTACTTCTCAATATTTCACCTCTGTCAAGGGGGTTATGTTTTGGTTTGTCTGTTGGTCTGTTATCTGTATTGCAGGAAAATAGTGCTTTGATTGTCCTGACACTTAGTGGGAGGTGAAGCGAGGTCAAGGAAGAACCCATTTATTTTTGAGTGAATCTGTATCACTGGGCGGATGCACACATTATGCATCACTTTCTCTGTGTACTACGGCTGAGTCCTTGCCACAGCAGTCTGAGAGCGACCTTTGCTGCATGTTTGTTCTGCCCCTTTCCAGTCTACCTGTTCTATCTGTGTGATAAACGCAAAAAGGGCCAAAACACTTTCTGTGCTCATCGGATATTAGTTCCAGAAGAAAATTCACATGAACACCCCCTCCATTTTTGCTCGTCTTTGGTTAAATGTGATAGCAGAGCATTTCAACTCATTCTTGTCTGAGTGGGAGCAACCAGGGCACAGCTGAAAAGAAACAGACATTAAAAAGGCATGTTACATTAAGTGAACACCACAATATTGTAAACTGTGTATAATGGGTATAGGTCTATTCTGGTGAAGAAATTAAAACATCATATGCTCTATTCAGGAATCCGGAGTTAGGACTTTATATCTGATTCTATTCCATTATACATGTTATATTATTGACGTTACATTATTATGCATACAATCTCAATGGGTGATCAGGTAGCACTGCTCCTGTAAATAACTGACACATCAACTCTGTCTGCTGACTTCCTGTGAGTCAGTCCAGCCTGAACCTGCTGACCGTCTGTCCACTGGTCATCTGAGGACACAAACTACCACTGTCTGTTTCTGTGTGTGTGTGTGTGTGTGTGTGTGTCTGTCCACGGGTCATCTGAGGACACAAACTACCACTGTCTGTTTCTGTGTGTGTGTGTGTGTGTCTGTCCACGGGTCATCTGAGGACACAAACTACCAAACTACCACTACTACCACTGTCTGTTTCTGTGGGTGTGTGTGTCTGTCCACGGGTCATCTGAGGACATAAACTACCACTTCTACCACTCTCTGTTTCTGTGTGTGTGGGTGTGTGTGTGTGTCTGTCCACGGGTCATCTGAGGACACAAACTACCACTACTACCACTGTCTGTTTCTGTGGGTGTGTGTGGGTGTGTGTGTGTGTGTCTGTCCACGGGTCATCTGAGGACACAAACTACCAAACTACCACTACTACCACTGTCTGTTTCTGTGTGTGTGTGTGTGTGTCTGTCCACGGGTCATCTGAGGACACAAACTACCACTTCTACCGCTATCTGTTTGTGTGTGTGTGTGTGTTTGTGTGTGTGTCTGTCCACAGTTCATCTGAGGACACAAACTATCACTATTACCACTGTGTGTGTGTGTGTGTGTGTGTGTGTGTGTGTGTGTTTGTGTGTGTGTCTGTCCACAGTTCATCTGAGGACACAAACTATCACTATTACCACTGTGTGTGTGTGTGTGGGGGTGTGTGTGTGTGTGTGTGTATGTGTGTGTGTGTGTGTGTGTGTGTGTGTGTGTGTGTGTGTGTGTGTGTGGTGTGGTGTGTGGGGGTGTGTGTGTGCCTGCCTGTCTGCTGGGTCATCTGAGGACAGATAGCCGTCATGACAGCAGGTTTGCTGTTTGACGACAGGATTTGAGCCTCCTGGTGCTGTTTGTCTGCGTTCTGGTTATTTAAGGGCACCTCATGGTCTTCTGTCCTATCTCTGGATCAACCGGATGTAAGACTTCAAAGCAACCCAGAGAACAAAAAAGTTTGAAAGACACCAAAGCGGCAGAGTCACATCTATAATAAAAATTAAAAAAAAAATCAGACCACGGGACTCAAGTTTTGGGTGTCAAATTCCTGCACATTGTACGCCTTTCCTCCACTACAACACCAGCATGGTACATAAATGTTGCTCATTCAAAAAACATGTCAACTCCTTTAGTATAAGTAGCTTTAGCCCTGCTGTAATGGAGCTGTTAATCACCTCTGACCTCCCTGAAGTTGATAAAAAAAGGAGATATTTTATCATTTGTCTGTGTGTAGTATCTGTCATTTTAACTAATGGGAATAACTAACAATGCTAACAGCTAGCTCTGACTCCTCTGCCGGGTCACACAGGGACACGGTGTTATCAGTGAGGCAGCAGTCAGACAAACACGGCCAGGGGAACAGACCAGGGGGCCGGTCCCATCTGGTACACTGAAAATCCAAGCATGCTGAGAATGTGATTGCATAACAAACCAAGAACCGGGGCTAGGTGATTCAGAGCTATGCTGCAACAGATGTGTGGGAAAAGAGTCACTTAAAAAACGTAGCTCTCATACTGTTTATATGGGTCTGACTCTAGCAGTATTGGCTAGAGCAGTGGTTCTCAAACTTTTTTCAATAATGTACCCCCTTTGAAAAAAAAATTCAGCCAAGTACCCCCTGATCAGCGCAAAAACAATTTGTTAGGGACAACATGCCTATAAAGAGGTGCAGTACAGCCTTGCACCATCAGTGTCTGATTTATTAAAACAACAACATTGTAACTTAAAACACTTAAAGGTGGGGTAGGTAAGTTTGAGAAACCGGCTCGAGATACACTTTTTGTTATATTCCATGGAATGCTCTTAACATCCCGATAGCAATGAATATCTTAAGTGCTTTGACAAAAAATCCATAAAAAACCGTCATCCTTGGAAGCCGTGGCGCTGTAAAAAGCACGACCAATCATTTTCGCCGGCCCGGCTAAATTAACTGGATGGCCTACCTGCCTGTCAGCCTTCCATCTGTGCACAAACTTATCTCGTGCCCTCATTGGTCATGTGCACATTCGTGTGTGTTGGAGGAGGGGCTCTGTAAGGAAGTGGCAGATTTTTTCCGACTGTGTATTTTCAAATTCTAGCGCACTCAAGCTGGTTTCTCCAAAATTACCTACCCCACCTTTAAAGGCTACATTTCAAATGTTTACAATCCATCACTAAATTCATGGCAAACCAATTTTAAAATCATGCAATAACACTAAGACGACATTAGTTGCATTGAACTGATCTTTTTAATAAGTTGTACTTACAATGTAGTGAGAAACATGGGCTTGTGCTTCACTGAGGATCTTTGTCATTCTCGGTGGGAGGGAGGCAAACTGCAGATGAAACACAGTGCAGAAAAAATAACTTGTAGTATAACATGTTGAAGTAAAAACCTTATTCGGATTTTTTTTTTTGATTTGGAAATTAATCAAAACACATGATGACTTAAAATATATAATTTATCATAAAGTATCACTATTCAACTATTGCAGTTTAAATCTCTGTTTTACATTCGATTGAATGGTCAGACATCACATGATCCGGTCTGTGTAGGGAGTTAAATAAAGTTTTAATAGAAACAAAAGGTCTATAAAGTGTATAGTATGAGCCAGGGGTGTCCAAACCTTTTTCAAAGAGGGCCATATTTGATAGTGTGAATATGCCTGGGGGCCAGTAGTCCCTAAACATAAAAGTAACTTACAAATACACTGTTATATCACAATTTTCACTGTCACCATTATCTTTAATTTTCAAATAGCAATGTAACCAAATATAAGCCACTCAGGAAGGCGTGAACAACTCTAAAAACACAATTCTGCCTTTCATATCTGGAGAGTCAGATAACATTGAACAGATTATGTGGAACACCTTGACTCTGTATCGGGTTTGACTTATTTTTAATAAAGTGGGGTGCAAGTCAAAATCAGGTCGGACAAATTGTAATCTAAAATATTCAACAGAAATTGTACGAAATGCAATACAAATTAAATCAGTTTCCATTTTGGTCAGATATATTTCATGGGGGAAAATAAGACATGTAAGATCAGTGTGTGTGCAGTGTGTGGTGAAAAGAGTCAATATATACAGTTCAGGCTGCAGATAACACTGAACCCCTGTCCATCCTGTCTGACCAGGACACAAACAGAGGGCAGATTTCAGTTACTGTGTGTTTAAGTTACCCAGCCATCATCGTCACATCGATACCCGTGTCTGATTGGCTCAGTGTCATGCTGACTGCCAGCTGATTGTAACATATCAGACATACAGATGGACAAATACACTGGGGGTGGAAAGAGACAGACATACAGTGTAGATGGCAGCAACACAGACGGTTAAAAAAGTTCAGCAGATACGAGCTACTACTAAATCTGGCAGCGGCTGCTCTCATCTGGAAGTTGAAACTTTTAACTTCTAAAAGAAGCGGAACAAAGGAAGGGCTGCAGAGATCACAGAAAAGGCCAGAGAGAACAAGTAACAGGAGAAAAAGTGCACTGAAAAACTGAAACATTTAGTTTTTTAGTATAAACAGGTGCACTCAACAGAGTAAATGGCTATACTATTGGCTTGATTGAGTGAGTTGTGTTGTATGGGCGAAAGCAGATGTGTTTAAAATCTATAGCTCTTAACAAATATTCTGGCTGCAAGCTCCACACAAAGAATATAAAGAGAGAAGAGTCATTGGTCAAAATTAGCCTACACTGCCATAAAGAGGCAGCTGATCAAAGGCCTGTCCTCCAGGACGCTCCTGGGACTTACTTTAAATGTCTCATCATGTGTTATTTAGTAGCTGATCTGATTGGTTAGCCGTCCTGAGCATGAGGCTGTGGGCATAAACACTGGGCTCATACATATGTCATTTCATTGATATAAACAACAGATGTAGAGTGGATGTTAAATGATGCTGCAGAGGCTTGGTTAACGTCACACTTGGTTACATGGCCACCAGCACAAGGCTACATCTGGGGATACTCCTTGGACTGGCTGCCATGGCAACACACAACAGGATTTTAACGTCAAGGTAATCTTAGTTAAATGACAAAGTAAGACTGTAAATAAGAGAGAAGAGGGGCCTACTGTGCTGCTGAGGATTTACCACATTAGCACTACATGGATCCTGGCAATGTGAATGATCAGAGGTACAAAGTGACACAAAGGATGATTACCTGAGAGCACAAAACCTTTTCCTTTCCTCTAATGAGGGAGCACTCTGTTCAAAGCACCATGGACTCACTACTGTTTCTGGATTTTAAAACCAGCTTCAGATTTGGGGTTTGGACAAGGTGGAGCTTAAAGCTGCCTTATACAGTTTGCTCTGTGCTCATGGAGAGGTTGGCCGCAGGGCTTTGAGGGGAAAACAATTTCTTTGATTATTTTCTATGGTAACTTATGCTGCTTTATACATCTGTTATCATTATCTGTTTGTGTCAATCAAGGTTAACCTTTAGTTTTCAGTTTTTTATAGGGTTCTGCACTAAACAGATTACTCTTATAATGGAAAACATATTTCCATTTTTATAAATGCTACATTGTTAGATAGTCAAGAAAAAATAAGCAGGTCAATCTGTTATCCAGAATCAGTGTTGCCAGTATAGTTTGCCAATCCAAAGCACCATCCCAGCCTCGGTCCTTCAAAGAAGCTCCTTCTGAAGCACACCTATAGTTCAGTCTTGAACAAAACAAAACACTTGCCTTTTAAACCCTTTCTAAAATGATCAGATGCTTTATCCTACAATGAAGCACTTATACACACTGAAATACACACAGACTCACACACACATCCGACCTTGTATGCCATTCAAAGAAGCATGTAAACATGAAAACATGCAGGTATATTTGAATACAGACACACACCAAGGAACACAAGAAGCGCAGCGAGAGGCAGAGAGATATTACAGACTGCAGTCACGCTGCAAACATTCATCTCACCCTCTGACTGGAGAGAACCAATAAATAAAGAGAAATAAAAAGAAAATTAGACAGCTCAGAGAGAGTGCTCTGACTGTCCTTAGAGCACACACATGGATTTAAAGATGCACATTCAACTTAAAGTGATGCCCAGTCACCCATGCTTTAAGCTTTAACTAAACACTTATAAACAATGGAGAGTAGGAATGACATACGCTGAGCTCAATTCAGAAAAAAATAGTTTTAATGATAATATAAAATTACTGGTTTTAATTACCTTCCCAGAAAAAAAATCCTATTTTCTTACCTTACTTAAAAAAAACGATTTATTTATTTATTTGTTTTGGTTCTGACTTGAAAAGGTGAGGTTTTATATGACCAAGCTAAGTGTTTGTGTTGTTGTCCTTGTAGTTGCAGAGTATGTGTCAGGGTGAGTGAAGCAGGCAGGACCCAAATGCAGGAACAAATACATGTTTAACAGAAAATACCTTTATTTCAAGGCTATCAGTTTTTAAATACAGAGCAGAACTCTCTCCCAGGTGAACACATAGATCTTCGACGAGGATCTCACAAATACTGACAGAAAAACCAGAACCTAAATGCACACAAGACTATTCACACGGACAAGACACAGGTGAGGAGGGAGGAGAAAACACAGGGGCACAAGGTGAACACAATCAGGTAATCAGGCAGGAGGGAACACAGAGACAGGAAGCAACAGGCAAGACAGGGGGTGAACACTTTTCAAACTAAAACAGGAAACCAAAGACAGATCTTTACAGGACAAAATAAAACAGACAGATCGTGACAGTATGTTGTTTTGTACTTCTGTAACATTGACAACGCTTATCATTGCTGTCCATTTGTGTTTAAGAAATAAAAAAACAAAGTTCAGAAAGTATGACTGCTTTAAAAATCTACTGGTACGCTACCCTGCATCAGCGGTCCCTCTAGTGCTCATCCAGAACATCACGCTTGTATCGAGCTGTACTTTGAAAAGAGATTGAGGGTGCGACCGAGCCGAGGTTCACATTGTAACGTAGAATAAACCCTCACAGCATACATACCTGTAGGATTAAGAGTGCAAACCTCTTCTAAGGGTGAAAGGAAGGTGTGACGGGTGGGTCTAACAAACAGAACTTTCACACAGGGGACCCACTTCCTGTCAACTGCAATGCTCTTCAGAAGAGTGTCAATTAAAACAGGATGTACACTTCCCTTCAAATGAGGAAAATCTGCAGCAGTTCAAATATTCCATATTTTCAGGAGACCCATTGATTCCCCCATACAGTCTTCTGGTCCCTTTTTGTGAGCCACTGCCTCATGCCCCAAACTGCACTGGACCACCGTGACGTTTCTAACAGAGTCTCTGCAGACAGGGGTAAATAGGTCAGGGCTAATGGCTCTCTCCATTATGCTCTCAAAGGACATTAGAGGTGACACTACATGATGCAACTTGTTATGAGTCCCTAATCTCTCACTTCTGTCTCCCAGCAGCCATAAAACTGCAGAGAGACGAGGAGCTGAGTAAGGGAAATGAGTTTGATAATAATGCAGTTAAAGAACTGCAGCGCAGAGATCTTTGCAGCCTCTGTGCTCTGATCTCATTCTGCATTCATCAGACAAAGGTTACTATACATTAGGAAAAACTTTTTATCTCAGAATTTAATTAGCAGGGTTATCATCTCTTGCTCTGAGGCCCAGGCTCATTAAACATACGACCACTTTTGACCATATGTTGACATCAGCACCACACCGCAAGGGATGAGTCAGACATGCTCATACATTAAAAGGAAACACATTCATGAAACCATTTTCAATTTGTGTATTATGTTATAAGCCTTTGTGTCTGTAACTGCATAATGTTATAGTGGTGCTAGAATGTGAGAACAGGCTGAGATCATGTCTGGAATCTCGAATAATGTTCGAATACTGTATGTCCATCAATATTGCAGTATACTTCTATGAAGTTGGTACTTGTAAATATTGTATCATACACCTTTAACTTATTTCCTGGCTCAAAACTCAATCTGATCTGTGTCAAAACAGAATCAAAACTGCTCAGACAGATACACAGAGGGAACAATAACTTTTTTTCAGACTGAGAAATTCTGAGTTTTGTGAATGAAAACTATAGACGCAGACAAAGAAGAACTTAGGAGAATGGAAATAGTGCTGAAATGACTAAAATAGTACTGCAGTGATTCCATAGATGTGTCTCCCATCACCTAAAACCCCTGCCTATACTCTCATCTCAGTATTTACATTCTTTAATCAAAAGAAAATCAATAATATCTTTAAAAACTCCAACTCCCATTATATCAGCTGCATACCGTGATGCAAAACGAAAAAAATATTTTTCTATCGTCAATTGGGAAAAACACAAAAGCATTGTAAACAAATAAAACCAATGAATGTTGTGTAATTAACAATGACACACTTGTGTTTTTTAGTTGACTACAAAAAAAGTAAAAGGTCTAGAAACAAAAGGCGAGCTTTATTTTATAAGCTGTTTAACACAAAAACATGGCATGAAAAACACAGGTAGCACAAGGTAACAATAGCACCAAAACTGACCGTCACCAACATGGAGGGAGACAAACAATGAACCGACAAGGCACACAGGGGAAGACAAGACTAAATACAAAGAGGGGTAATCACAGGACAAGACACAGCTGGGTAAGGGAGGCAGAAACACAAGGGCAACAGGTGAACACAATCAGACAATCAGACACAGGAGGAAAAACACAGGAAGGAAGACAAGAGACAGGGAGAACAGAACAGCAAAAATAAAACCCAAAACTTAACACACAAAACTCAAATCATGACAGGTGATGACTACTGCAGATATCACTGTGAAATCAGTCGACAGTGAGGGGAATACTCATTGCGGGTGTACGCAGTGAGAGCTCCGTGGCAACCACGTTACTATGAAAATGCAGACACCGGAAATACTGTTTTCACACCGAGAGATGACGATAACTTTACATGGACACTTTAGTTACATACGTAGTATACATTTCCCTGGCGAGACCTGAACAAATCTTCGTATTCTCAACAAAAAATTGTCTTATAGTGAACCAAAAGTAGTGATAGAGGCTTGCTTGTCAACATCCGGGTACTTCTGCAGTGGTGGGCCATGTTAACAATCCCGTGTAACTGTGACGTTTTGAGGGGGTGAAATCGTTTCATCCTGACGTCTCCCAGCGTGGACCAACGTTACATTTTCACGTCTTGCAAAAAATAGTGATCATAAATGAGACTGCAGAGACAGCCGGGACAGAGCGGGGGGCCAATGTGGCCAATCAATCTCTTCACTGTCTCAACAAAACAAGCTGCAGTCCGGTGCTTACTTATAAGAGAGTAGTACTTCAGTAATGTATTACTATCAATGAATTAGTAATAGTTTTGTCTAGGGATGCACAAATATCAACTATCGGCCCATACTAGCTCATATAGCTGGATCATGTATGGCTGAAAATGGGTCTGATCTATTAAACTAGTTCTATATCTATATACCAAATTGATGGAGCCATATATAGGAGGAGCTTATATTATTTAATAGTTATCCATTTATTTTATTGTTTTTCATTTTTGCTTATAGTTAATCTTCCTTTTAATTCTTATTTAAGTTGATCAAATAAGTTGTTCTATGCCTTTGTTTTGTAAAAGCAGCCTTTGGGCACCGGGGGATGGGAGACCTGGTCATTATAAATCTGGGAAATAGGTGGTGGTGGAGAGCGCACCCGGTAGGCCTATGTTTTTTTTACCATCGGGTAAGAACGAACACAGACAAGAAAATATTGTGCTTGTATATTGTGCCAGCAAAATAATAAATTGCACAAAAACGACTTTTGCTCTGACCTTTATTTTTACCCATGCGTAAGATTAGCTGACGGGTGTCTCAGCGGCACCTTGCCTTCATTATATTTCTTTCTTATATTTTTTATGATTTTGATCCATAGTAAAAAACCTGCCTCATGAATGGATACTATTTTTTGAAACCCTTTTTCTGCAGACATTGGATGGCCCGCTGCAAAGAGGGATAAAGGATTTCGTCATTGAAAATTCCGCGAGTCGCTTGGAAAGACAAAAGAGAGGAGGACGGACGCCTGCCTCGTTTTGGAAATGTTTGAACGCGAGGCAGTGTGCGTGGGACTCGTGAGTAAACCAGAGGAAATAATGAATGAGTCATGCTTGTTGTGAGTTAATGGATGCATATGCAAATTAACATATGAACAAAACGTGTCAAATGTTATGGATGGATGGATTAAACGCTTCATCAAAGAAATAAGGACGTCTGTGCAAGCCAGCTTTACGCACGCTGCGGAGAGCAGCGTTATGGATTAACACGGACGCAATCTGATCAAAGGAATTCAATACAATTAAAAGCAACTCTCAAGTAAAAATGACTGAACCTCACACACAGAGGGAAACTCGGTGTGTGCACAAGAAAACTAAATGAAACTAAAACCCTGCTCATTGGTCGTGGAAATGTTGATGATGTTGATGATTGTATGGATATGTTTAAAACTGCTATGGATGAATTCAATAAAGTGCATCATTCTCTCCAACAACTCTTATCTGAAGAGGAAAAGGACACTGATTTTGCAGACTGGTATGAGCCCAGAATTATGAATTTTAATTACTTTGTAAAGGAAGTTAAAGCATGGAAAAGAGAACGAATTGCACAACTACAAGTTGATCCACTGGACAGTATCTCCAATAGCCACCAGTGCCAGCACTTAGTACCCCCATGGAACTAAGTACAGATCGCGTTCACACCGGAATAAGTTCCCTGAGGGAAGATTACGCAAATGAAGCCGCTGACGTAATTTCTTCTTCTTCTGCTTTGGGTTTACTGGCAGGCCGCAAACCACTTCATGGCGTATACTGCCACCCGAAGTCCCCGGCCGGAAGTCCCCGGAGTTGGGGACTGGCTTCAGTAGAAGCTGCTGGGACTCCCAGCAGCTTCTACTGAAGCCTTCCGAGTAAATCGCCAGAACGCCGACACCTCCTCATCTCCACCGCTCCCATGTTTTTTTGTGTGTTGCCATAAGTTATTCTCTCTCCGTTGGTGCGTGGGGCTAATGCTAATGCTAATAATGCTAATGCCAGCAAATACAATGGCGGCTTCACAAAACCTTTCAGAGTTTTACGGGGCGTGGTTTGCAATTCGCCCAGCCAATCGAAATTGGTACTTTTTTCTCCCCTGGATAGTACCACCTCTCTAGCAGGCACTCAAAATGGGGGTAAAAGTTCTCGGAACTAAGTACTCTTTTTGGTGTGAACGCAAAATTCCAGGCACTATCGGAACTAAACGGGAAAAGTACGGGGAAAAGTACTCCGGTGTGAACGCGCCTAATGCCTCAAAAAGGACTACAACATCAAGGGCCTCATCTGCTGCTAAGTTAGCATCAGCAGAAAAGGCATCTCTGGAGGCTAAGTCTGCTACTTTAAAGGACATGCATGCACTGCAACTAGAGGAAACAATTCTCAAATCAAAAATGGAAAAGGTGGAATTGGAAGCACAGATTGCAGCAGCAGATGCCAAAATGAGAGTACGTCTCAGCCCAAAGGAGGAAGATCATTTTGGGGATGCTATGAATGCTTATTTAGATGAAGAGAGAAAACTGGACAATGTGGAGCAAACATATACAGACACTTCTGCCTTGGAATTTATTGAAGTAGCTGTTGTACCTAAAACTCCACTACATAGAACAATTGTGGATCTCGGCAAGCAAAAGGTGCATCAAGCCCACAACTGGAAAATCCTGCAATCAACACTATTACTCAGGAAAACCTCAACACACTGGCACAGAGACAAAAGGACATAGCTGGTCTCATGATAATGCAACAAAATCTATCCCTGCTACCTAAAAGAGAGGTGCCTGTGTTTGATGGTGACCGACTCTCTTACCAACCTTTCATGCATGCATTCAAGAAAAAACTAGTAACTGCCAGGAAAGGCTCTACTTTCTTGAACAGTTTACATCAGGTCAAGCCAGAGATCTGGTCCGTAGCTGTCTCTTCACATGGATGCTCAAAGACGATATTCAGAGGCCATGCAACTTTTAAAGAGACATTATGGAAATGAAATGAAAATTGCAAATGCTTATCTGGATAAGGCACTCAACTGGACAGCTATTGAGCCAGATGATGGAAAATCTCTTCATGCCTACTCACTATACCTAAGAGAATGCCTGAACGCCATGCAGGACTTGGAGGACATGGATGAGCTAGACGTCACATCTACTTTAAGACTTATTGTATCCAAGCTACCATATAAGCTCAGGGAAAGATGGCGCACAAGAGCTTATGAAGAATTTTAAAAGAAAAACATCAGAGCTAGATTCAAACATCTGGTCGAATTCACCGAAAAGCATTCTGACATATTATTGCACCCAGTGTTTGGAGAAGTTAAAGACTCAAATCCCACTAAAAGGATAATCACCAACAATAGGACAACTGACCTCAGAACACCTAAAAGGAGCTGTAGCTTTGCCACAGCTGTGGCCGCAACTGAACAATATGACACCAAGCTACAGGCATTTAAGGTGCAGCAACCCACCTATATCAAAGCTGCCCCTGCAACCATATGTAGTTTCTGTCAAGGCAAGCATGCAGTAGTGGACTGCTTAAAACTCAAATCAGACACGACCAAAAGGTTAATTATCTGAAGACAAATGGTTACTGTTTTGGTTGCCTTAAGAAGGGTCACATGAGCAAAGACTGTACATTCAAGCTAAACTGTCTAACATGCCAAAGGAAACATCCAACACTGCTGCATATTGATGATTTAGATTCAAAGGAAGTCACCCTGCAAAACAGTAGAACAGAACCAAAGCAAACGTCCATCAACAGTGCGAAAGTATCAGCTGATCAGTCAACAGGGGCTGGTGAGGATTGTGCCCTTGCTATTGTTCCGGTGCAAGTTAAAGCAGCAAGAGGAAGCAAGTTTATTCAAACCTACGCCTTTCTTGACCCTGGGAGCACGGCCACATTCTGTACTGAAAACCTAATGAACCAAATGAATACTAAAGGACGAAAGACTGAAATTCTACTCCACACAATGGGACAAGAAAGGAATGCAAAAAGCTCTGAAATCACAGGACTGGAAATAGGAAACATAGAGGGAGGACAATTTATCAACTTGCCTGAAGTGTACACACAAACCAAGATTCCTGTCTCAAAGGAAAACCTTCTCACACAATCCGATCTAGAAAAATGGCCTCATCTCAGTCAGATCCAAATCAAGGAAATTGATGCAGACATTGAAATGCTAATAGGGATGAATGTTCCCAAAGCCTTGGTACCCTGGGATATAATCCACAGTCAGGGTAATGGACCATATGCAGTGAAGACAATGTTTGGATGGGTGGTCACACTGCTATGGATACTTCTGGAACAATGTCAGCAACCGTCAACAGAATTTCACTGGATAATCTGAGGGACCAGCTAGTCTCACAGTACAACCAGGATTTATCTGAAAAGGAATATGAGGAAAAAAGAGAGATGTCATGTTAGGACAGAAATTCATGGACCTGGCTGAAAGTTCAATAATCATCAAAAACGGACATTACAACTTACCTCTACCCTTCCGTGATAAGGACTTGGCCCTGCCTAACAATTACAACATGGCACTACATCGCACAACCAACCTTGCTGGGAAATTCAAGAGGGATTCAGTTTATGCTGAAGAATATAAAGCTTTCATGGCAAAGGTACTGGAAAAGGGCTATGCCGAAAAAGTTCCACAAGATCAGCTTCAAAGATCAGACGGCAGGCTCTGGTACATACCGCATCATGGGGTTTACCATAAAAGAAAGAAGAAACTCAGGGTTGTATTTGACTGTTCATCTTCATTTAAAGGAAAATCCCTTATTGCTGAACTCCTCCAAGGTCCGGACTTGACTAATCCCCTTCTAGGCGTCTTGCTTTGTTTCCGTCAGGAAAAAATTGCAATAATGGCTGACATTGAAGCAATGTACTACCAAGTACAAGTACAAGAAGACCACCACAACTATCTGAGGTTTTTGTCTCAAATCTGTGGCTTCTACAACTCAAGCTATCGATCTTACCAAGGATCTAATGAAGGCATGTGCCAAAGGAGGATTTACTCTTACCAAATGGGTGAGTAACAGCCAAGACGTGCTTAGAACCATCCCTGAAGTGCACAGAGCTAAACCAGTTGAGCAATTAGATCTAAGCAATTAATTGACTTATCGTACTGTTGACAGATCTGCTGTTTAAGTGGCCGTGACAGACCTCAACTTTACCTCACCTACCTCTATTAAGCTTACCATTAATAAAAAATGTTAAATTGGCTATAATTTGGTTTGATGGAAAGGATGTATGTCTGAATAATGTCTTATCAGACATGTGAAACCAGACATGTGAAACTAGACAGAACATCCTGAACTCTTGACCTATGCACATTATGCATTTTAGAAGGTGCAAGCAAAGCATAAAAGTTCCAACCACAATTCTAGGAAGGCGTTGTGGTTTTTGACACCTTGACAACGGTTACAACGGTTGAGGACAACAATGCACACAGGATGCAGACAGACTACGTAAAGATTTGAACCAACTTCCTGGGCCAGTGAATCTTAGAGACAAGCTGTCCCTAAACTCTCTGTTAATAAATTAAAGTATAAAGTTTGCATATTTGAAATTAAATGTTTAAAGAAAAAAACTTGATTCTAAACATGACATTGACAATGTGTTCTCCGGTGTGGGAATATTTTGGATTTAAGCCAAATCAACGAGGCGAACCTACGGACTTGAATGAGCCGGGCGGTGTGTCGCATTTGTTTTAAAAAGGTAGCAACAAAAGTGTGGAGTCTATTTTTATATAACATTAGAAAGACTGATTCTTATTATTACATTATAAGCTTATTGTGCTCATTTTATGTTGATGTGACTTTGGAATAAATAGACAAAATCACCAATCCCAAGGTTTGATGGTTTGGATAGGAAACAAAGGGAAAAGTCACATAAGAACGTTTTTAGCCTGCAATAACAGAGTAGCAAGGTCAGGGGCAGACACTGGAAGAATACAAAGAGTTATTCATAAACAGGACATCGCTCCGGCTAGGAAGCAGCATTGTGAAGGTTTTCCACTATATCTGTAGAAAAGTTAGTGAAAACAAATTACTAGGATAAAGACAGAGTAGGGAGGGACTTTGCCAGCCGGCCGAAGGTTGATTGGAGGATCGTGTTGCCAAGAGACTTTTTTCAAAGTCTGTGCACGTACCAAAGAGAACCAAGTCTAAACCATGGTATCTCTTCATCTAGTCTTGATCATAAATGTACGGGCAACGCCCTGTGTAATAAAAATGTATTGTCGCACGAGGTTCGGGGCTCTTTCCGGAAACAGTGGTTACAGATTACAGTTTTGCTGCCTGTCATTTCTACAGTATGACGTGACGGAGTCCTTGGCCAAGTGAATATATATATTTTGCTGTCTTATAATAAATAGTTAAACTTAGAAGTTGTCTGTCTTTCCTGGAATTTGAACACAACAAAAGCTAGCAATACGACCAACCTTAAACTGCACCTGAAACACACAACCACCCCATTCCGTTTTCCCAGCTGGGAGCAAACACGGCAGCTAGAGATGGAGAGCCCCCACCTTCCCGACAGTTTGCAATCAAAGATGCATTTGCCCGACAATGCAAACATGTTGGTTACTGAATACAAGCTTTTATCACCTGAGGCAGCTAGCCAAAGTAAAACCATTTCTCTCCAGACTGCAGTTTGAGACAGTAATCCACGCCTTTGTCACCACTCGGCTGGATTACTGTAACTCTCTCTACATGGGGGTCAGTGGGTCCTCCCTCGCTCGTCTGCAGCGGGTGCAAAATACAGCAGCAAGGCTTTTAACTGGCAAACGGAAATATGAGCACATTTCCCCCATTTTGGCTTCGCTCCACTGGCTGCCAATACATTTTAGGATTCATTTCAAAATCCTTTTGTTTACTTTTAAATCCCTAAATGGCATGACCCCACCATATCTTTCTGAGCTGCTACACCCTTACACGCCCAACCGCCCTCTCAGGTCAGCTGATCAACTGCTCCTGAATGTGCCCAGAACCAGGTCAAAGCTCAGAGGGGGCCGTTGCTTCTCTGTAGCAGCTCCCACACTGTGGAACGATCTGCCCCTGCTCATCAGACAGGCCGCCACACTGCCTGCTTTTAAATCGCTTCTTAAAACCCACCTCTTCTCCTTAGCGTATTAACATCTTTTAGAGCGTTGATTTTATTGCTTTTAAATTGTCTATTGTTTTTACTTGTTTTATGGTGTGTGAGCTGTGCTGTGTTACTTTTTGTATGTTTTTGTTTTGTTTTATTTGCCTGTACAGCACTTTGTTCTGGAGGTTTAAAGTGCTCTATAAATAAAGCTGTATTGTATTGTATTGTACTGTGATTATCTACAGTACATTGATGGTTACTGTGATTATCTACAGTACATTGTTGGTTACTGTGATCTTCTACAGTACATTGTTGGTTACTGTGATTATCTACAGTACATTGTTGGTTACTGTGATCTTCTACAGTACATTGTTGGTTACTGTGATCTTCTACAGTACATTGTTGGTTACTGTGATCTTCTACAGTACATTGTTGATTACTGTGATTTTATACAGTTGGGACGTTACTACTCATATTTTTTAAGTAACTCCAGAGATACTGTAATTTTTGGTTGGAAACACGGTATTATACTCTAAAATAGTATACAGTATTTTACGGTGCACAAACACTGTAAATAACTGTGGATTTCACAGCCATTTTTTACAGTGTAGTTCCTGTTGGAGTTAAAACATCTTTATTTTATGTTTTTTGCATTAATCCGGTGTTTTAGGTATACATTTTTTAAATGTGTATATATTGTACTATATTATATAAATGTGTAATAATGTGTATATAACAATAAGGGTGTATTAGAACTGTAATAATGACATATGAGTAAACATTAAGAGTTGTACAGTTATAATCCTACGTCTTTCATTGCAGTGATTTATGGTGTGTGTGTGTGTGTGTGTGTGTGTGTGTGTGTGTGTGTGTGTGTGTGTGTGTGTGTGTGTGTGTGTGTGTGTGTGTGTGTGTGTGTGTGTGTGTGTGTGTGTGTGTGTGTGTGTGTGTATGTGTATGTGTGTGTATGTGTTACACATTTAATAAAGTGTGTTAACAGAGAGGCCTATTCCGGCCGGGGAGTGTTTCGACCGTATTCACAGCGTACCTCCTTACCTCTCACCAATTCCAATTAAGGTCCCAGTGGGGACCTCTCTCCCTTCTCTCCTTCCTCTAAACTTAACCCAAATCAAACAATAAGTCTATTACCTGACCTACTTTACCTCTCTCCACTAAATCCCATTAATATATTTGTTGTAACTCTTCCCTTTCTCTATTACTATACATAATTACAATTACTTACATTATCTTTCTCTATTTTCCTTTTAAAGATCTTCAAAAGATCAATATGACTCAAAAGGAATTGTCAGAATTCCAACTACTCACCAGGACCAATTTCGGGCTCCTGCGAACTCACCACCATCAGCAAAACATCAGACAGACCATCCAAGGTTCTGCGCCTACCCCTAGATTCCTTCAGTGTTTCCCCTACCATTGTCTTGGAGGGGCGCTGCGCCCCGCCAACGGAGCCCCGCCAACGGAGCCCCGCGCCCCCCCTGAAATTCAAGGTGTTTAAAATGTATTTTTTTTTTTTTTTAAATATATATGTATATAGCACCAAATTGCAACTAATCTATATCTACTGTCACTTTTCACATTGAACATGTGCTCTTTTATTAAATAAACTAAACGCTTTTGTTAGCAGAGTAAGCATAACTTCAATGCTGTTTAGCATCCAAATAAGCGGAGGAATAACGAAGCATCAGAGACAGTGGCATTTCATTCAACGGACACTCCCATTGGAGGCGTGGCTTTATTTATATCCATCATTGAACTTTAACCTGGTTGTCTATTGGCTTCCAGTCATGCACAACAAATAACAAACACAAATTGGTAACACATTTACCTGAATGTTAACACCCCCACTTGATATCACATTTGTGGTCTTTTAACAAATAAAAACATTATAAGGTTCTCTACCTTACAGAAATTGTTACTCTAGCTTACAGGCATTATTACTCTCCAAACATAAATTTTGCAAATTAATCAACTTAAACTTTGGTGCAGGTTTTGTCATAACATCTGCTACCATCTGGTCTGTTGGACAATAAATCAGATTTGTTTTTCCCCCTTCCACAGTTGACCTCAGAAAATGATACTTAATGTCAATATGCTTGCATCTCTGTCTGTTAACAGGATTCTTTGCCAACGCTATTGTGCCCTGGTTGTCTTCGTAAATCTTAGGTAGTGTATATTCACATTTGTCAATGCCCTCTAGTAGTTGTATTAAGTACATACACTCCTGCATAGTAGCTGCTAAAGCCATATACTCGGCTTCACAAGTTGATAAAGCGACAGTTGGCTGCTTTTTGGTTTCCAGGAAACCAGTGGCCCGCTCTCATTAAGGCTAACACAATAACCTGACATACTATCTGTCGGTTAGATCAGCAGCCCAATCTGCATCGCTGTATGCTTGTAAGCCCAGTTTTTCACTCTTACATTTCCGGTAACACAGTTCCCTGTCGATTGTACCTTTCAAATATCTCAGTACATGTTTCACAGTAGTCCATTGCTCTTCTGTCGGCTCAGAAAAATACTGGGACAGTTTACTGACAACAAAACTCAAATCAGGCCTAGTGCACACAGCCAGGTAGATCAGGCTACCTACTGCCTCTCTGTACATTCTAACATCCTTCATCGGTACAGCATCATCTAAGTAGTTCAGTTTTTGCTCACAAGGTGTCGCTCTTGGTTTACAATCCTGCATGTTAAACCTTTCAAGTATTTTGTTCACATATTTCTTCTGTGACATCTTTACACATGAATCAGTTTGATCAAAATCAATGCCAAGGAAATGTTTTAGTTTCCCCAAGTCTTTCATCCTGAATTTAGCTGTGAGCATCTCTTTAACAACTTTCAATGCATTGTTATCACTAGCTGCAATGATTATGTCATCAACCCATATTATCATTATCACTTTCCAGTTTTCAGTTTCTTTTGTGTAAACACAATGGTCAGCAGGGTTCTGTAGGAACTCATTTTCACTCAGATACTCATGCAGCATTTTGTTCCAATTTCTGCCTGACTGTTTAAGCCCATATAGGGACTTTTCTAGCTTGTAGACCAACTTTTCACCTTTACTGGATTTTACCTCAAAACCTTCTGGCTGTTCCATGTATATCTCACAGTCTATTGGTGCATGTAGGTAAGCAGTTTTAACATCCATTTGGTGTAAAATCAGATTTTCCTGTGCTGCTTTTTGCATTAACACTCTGATACTGGTGAGGTTAGCGGTAGGTGAAAATGTCTCATCATAGTTTTCACCCCTCTTCTGACTGTATCCCTTGGCTACATATCGTGCCTTGTATCTTTCGGACCCATCAACATTGGTTTTGATATCATACACCCATTTACCCCCCACTGCTTTCTCACCTTGAGGTAAGTTGGTCAGGATAAATGTGTCATTTTCTTTTAGTGATTGCATTTCCTCATCCATTGCAATAACCCATTGTTTTGACTCAGATGAAGTTACAGCTTCCCTAAATGTTAAAGGGATATTGCACATTAATCTGTAACAATAGTCAATATTTGTCAGTAGCTGATCCTCACTTTCCTTACCACATACACTGTCACATAAGTAAGCTGGCTTCTTCCTCACTCTTGAAGGATAACGCCTAAGCTCACTGTTGTCGTCTTCTGTCTCTGTTACCACAGGTATAGATACTGGACTAACGTTAGTATCACGCTTGATTTTGCCAGATTTGTTCTGTTCCTCAAAGTCATCATCAGAGACGGTTTCTGTTTGTGTTTCTCTTTCTGAATTGGTCTTGGTCACAAACTTCACAAGTCTAGATTTTTGCACTTTTCCACTGTGAGGGAAATAGACCATGTAGGCTGGACTATTTTTGTCATATCCAACAAAAATTCCCTTTTCACACCTTGAGTCCAGTTTCTTTTTGTCTTGCTTATAGGCATAGCACACTGACCCAAACTTGTGCATTCTGGACAGGTTAGGCTCTACCTGTCAGCATAAAGTAAGGTGTCTGTTTTTTGCGGTTGTTAAAGCATCTATTCCTTACTACAGCTGCTGTCTGTACTGCATGGGTCCACATACTTTTTGGCATCTCATTTTCTATAAGCATGCACCTGGCCATGTCAAAAAGTGTGCGCCAATTCCTCTCAGCAGTGCCATTTTGATGTGGGGAATACGGTGCTGACTTTTCATGTCTTATCTTATTACTGCATAGTAATGCTTGGTAATGTTTCCCTGTGAACTCTGTGCCATTGTCTGACCTGATACATTTTACTTTCCCGTATGGGGCAGTATCGGCCAGAAATCTCTCTGTTGCCTGCACTGTGTCACTTTTGTTTTTAAGGAAATACACAAACACTGCACTGGAGTAATCGTCTGTGAATGATAAAGCATACTTAAAGCCTTCTCTGGATTGCGGATCTATTGGTCCTGCTATATCTGTGTGCACCAACTCTAGAGCTCCTTTGGCTCTTACATCAGGCTCCCTGTTCCTGGTTTGGGTAAACTTCCCTTTAGTGCATACATCACAATGTGGAGGTTTGTTTACCTTACCCTTAACTGACATGCCATTAACAACATTCTGTAACTTCTGAATATCATCATAATTACAGTGTCCTAGGATCTCATGCCATGTCTGTAAATCATAACACCTGTTGCATTGGTCATCACATTCATCATTTACTGTGTTCAAGAAATAAAGTCTGTTCAATTCATAAATGGGAAAATGTGTACCGTCTTTATGTTGCAGGACGTCTTTGCCCTGCTTGAAGGTTACCATTGCTCCATTGGTAGTAGCTGCTTTCACAGAAAAAATGTCTTGGGGGTACGATGGGATGTACAACGCCTTCTTCAGAGTTGTTTTGTGTCTTTTCCCCATGCTGTCTACCATAATAACAACAGCGTCCCCTCTTCCTTCTGCTACACCATTGCACCTGGTACCATCAGCTAATTCCACACAGTGAGATTCAGCCTGGAAGTCATCATCAAACCTCTTGAACTTTGTTACATCCGTGACGATATGTGAAGTTGCCCCTGTGTCCACCATCAGTCCTCTCTCGGTGATGCTGCGCCCTGGCTGGACGTTGTTCACGTCGTTGACTCGGAAAGCATACTCCTCGCCAGTCGTTTCATCCAAAGCTTTCCGCGTGACGTCCTCCCGTCGCTGCTTCCGCCTGCAGGCTGCATCCCGATGCGTGTTGCTTTTACAATGACTGCACCACAGCTTACGTTGGCACGTTCCGGCCTTGTGTCCACTCAGGCCGCATCTGTAACAAACAATGTCCGCACACTTGGTTCCTTTATCCCATGCTCTTGGTACAGAGGGTCGTCTCGCTCTCAACTGCTCCCGCGCCCTCATGACGTTGTCCTCTGGTGGCGGTGTGCGCATTCGCTCAGTGTCCTCATAGCTGCGGAGCTTAGTCTTAAATTCAGCAAAACTTATTGTCTGGTCAATTTGCGTGATGTGTATGGCGAATGGTTTAAATGATTCTGGCAGTCCCTTCAAAACCATTGCTACAAGAAGCCCATCACTTAATTTCTCCTCCGCGTTTCTCAAAGCGGTGATGGCGGTCTCTGCACGTATTATATACTCCGTCACACTTTCACTACTTGACTTTCGGAGTGATGTCAGTTCAGTATATAGGTATGTGGCTTACCTGCGCCAGCATAATAGTCTCTTAAAATCTTCAATGCCTGCCGACCATTATCCGCCGCCTCCCTCATTACAAGGGACAAACTTTTGTCATCCAGAAATTGGATAAGCTCTGCATAAGCCTCTTCATTTTTCCCTTCATCGTCCGCCTCTTCTTCTTCCTCAATTATGTCCGTAGGACTCCTTAAAATAGTATTCTTCAGTCCCTGTAAGCGAAGATGGCCCAAGAATTTCGTCTCCCACAGTTCATAGTTCTTTTCATCCCCGTCAAACACTAGCCTAGACCAGCGGCTACTGGAACCTGCGCCCAACCTGCTCATGGCGTTAGCTTAGCTTGCTAATCCACCACACGTGCAACGTTGCGACTTTCCATCGGTGGACAAACGCCGGAAATACTTATTTGGGTGTCTCTGGGCCCATAACCTGTTAGCAGAGTAAGCATAACTTCATTGCTGTTTAGCATCCAAATAAGCGGAGGAATAACGAAGCATCAGAGACAGTGGCATTTCATTCAACGGACACTCCCATTGGAGGCGTGGCTTTATTTATACCCATCATTGAACTTTAACCTGGTTGTCTATTGGCTTCCAGTCATGCACAACAAATAACAAACACAAATTGGTAACACATTTACCTGAATGTTAACTTAATTTTAAGTTGTGAGTTTAGTGTTTTTGACCCTAAGAAACACTGATGCATTAATCAATAACAATAATCCACAGCTCCTCTCTCTGCTCCAGAGGATTTAAAAAATAGCAGACAGCGCCCCCCCAAAGCAGTAAACCTAGGGGAAACACTGTCCTTGTTCAAACAAAAAACTGGATCGCAAATGCATTTACACCATGCATCCCAACAACCGATACCTCCCACCTCCTACAGGGAAATGCAACCAATTGGCTATAAACGGGTTTTCAAATCACGGAGGGACATTATAACCAAACCATCATAGCTCTACTTAGCAAACTTAAAACACTAACCAATGAGGACGAACAACAGGCCTGGGATGTGGCTTCCAAATGGGCCAAATCCAAATATCCAAAAATCCGAGACCGGGTTTTCCTACAAACAGCTGAGGATCTTCACCTGATGGGTATAAAAATCTCGATTCACAAACCCAGTACTTCTCGCCAAGTTCCACAAACTACCACTCCGGCCCCCCATCCCCAAAACATCCCAACCAACCACGGGAACACCCAACATCCAACCTGCGAACAACCCCCTTTTGGGGATACCCTACCCTCACTACCTCTTAATATCTCACCCACTACGAACCAAACCCCCACAACCGAATCTGGAGATAATCCTATTGGGATTTTAACCTCACAATCAACAGCTGTTGAACCTCTACTTAACAAAGATGTGGTCCTTCAAAACCCTATCCCATCTTCCACCATACCTCAGACTCCAACCCTTCTCAATCTGAGTGACGGGACTCCAAAAGAACCTGTTTCCATCACACCCAACTATCCGGAACCTGAACCAGGGCGCTCTAAACCATTGACATTGGAGGACTTCGATCTTCAACCCACCCCCCCACAAAACTTGTCTACATGCCATGAGCACCACGGAAACAAAAGAGATAATCGGTCCCTGACCCCCAGTCAGGAGATCCTAATCATAGGAAGCTCCAATATCTCCCGCCTTCCACCAATCTATGATAACAAAGTTCAAGTTGACAGTTACCCAGGAGCAAACCTACTCCATGCCATTCACCTAATTAGGTACAAAACCCCAACATCTTCAGACACGAAAAAGGTCTACTCTGTTTCGGACTCAACGATAGAAACAATGGGAACACTGCCATCCTGGACAATAATGTCCCTAGCATCAACCATTCGACAAAACTATTACCCAGAACCATTAGGAGCATCAGAAACCTAAACAAACTCATTCAACAGACCTCAGGCCACATAACAAGACTCAGTTGGGAGAACTTCATCACAGAAAGGGACAACATCCACTGGACTTCTGACACGGCCAAAAAAATGGGTCAAGAATCTTCTAGCACTTAAATGGTTAATATTTCTCAAAATACTCTAAAGTGCTTGTTCCTAAAAAATGTTATAAACTATTCCTACTTCATAATCTTTCTAGTTAAAGTATTTTAGGTTAACACTACCTGTTCAACAATTTTTCAAAAATGTAAAAATATGTATGTTTGAGGAAATAAAATATGTTTTTCTACGTTTTTAAAAAAAATAAAAAAAATAGAGAGTTTGGGGAACCTATGATGAAAAGGGCTGAAGTTCTTGCTGTCGGCTGACACAGGACCAAAACCACTCGCATAATGTCCATAGTTAATCGCGATTAATCGCAAATTAATCGCACATTTTCTATCTGTTCTAAATGTACCTTACAGGAATATTTTTCAAGTTTTTAATACTCTTATCAACATATGAGTGGACAAATATGCTTTATGCAAATGTTTGTTTATTATCATTGGAACAATGACAAATATTATCCTGAATATTCTCAACACAACAAACAACCTCTGAACAATGACAAATATTCTCCTGAATATTTTCAATACAACCACCTGGAACCTCTCTCTCTGTCTTACACTCTCTCCCAACCCTGTCTACTTCTTTGCACTGAGCCAGTTGCTCAAACAGACAAGCCTGTTTACAGTTGTCGGCGAAATGCCGCTCCTCTGTCTTCATAACAGTCAAAGCATGAGACTGAAGTTCCCACCTAGGGTCAAAATAATGCGCTGTGATGTCCAGTCGACACGTTGGATGCGATCCGAATGATCTCACACAGTCCCTCGTCCTCCACAATGTTAATTGTCCTGCAAGCTGTAGCCACCGCCACCCATTTAGCTATCGCTGTTGAAAGCTTGCTGCTCGTAGACGCCGTGTCCAGGCGTCTCCCCAGCAAACTTTCAAGCGTGATCTGCCGCAAGCGAGCGGCAGGAGCGGGGCTGTCAGCATCAGCTGTGTGCTTGGCTTGCTGTTTAAAACACCTTTTTTGTATCCATATCTCTCACTAGAATCTCCCACCATCCAACTAACAACAACAACGTCAAGCCTTTGAGCTCTGAAACTACGGGGCGGGCTGAGGACAAATCCAGCGCGGGGTGTGTGTGTAAATACCTCCCCGTATCTGTGTGGCTGGTGAAGTGCACTGAGAGGGAGAAAGTCACAGCCTTTGTCTATAGCTCTAACTCACACCACCGCCGTCTCTATTAAAAACCAGATGGTCTAAAAGCACTCTCGTTGTTTGTGACCGTCTTCTACATGCTGGTAAGACGCAGCACGAGGTGCGTGCATTACCTGATGCGCCACAGTTCCCTACATTGCTGGAGGAACTGGTGCTGGTCCGGGGTGCATACATAAAATGATAGGCTAATTGATCACGGGTGGGCAGTGGCAGGCGAGTGTAGAACAGGAATGTGTTTCATCGTTGTGATGAACTCCATAGCGAGTGTATAGGCTGGTCCGTGCAGGACTAATATTAACTGTGCCGTTGTTGGAGAGAAAGGGTAGAGAAAAAAAAAGTCTATGCGCTCCTGATCGGGGGGGCATAGCGCCACTAGAATAGAGTAGTGGTGTCGCAAGAGGATAAGCTAGTTATCGCTCTTGGACGGTCATCAGGCACCGATCTCAGGACTTGTATACAAGGGTGGAAGCGTGAGTCAAGGCGCCCACTAACAGATCATTCCCCCCCCCCTCTGAAACCTCTTAGTTCGGACTAAATTGAGCTGGATGAACTTTGCTGACGCTCGTGTTTATTACGAGTTCATGTTTGTTTGTCTGATTGTTTGTATCGGGGGTCTATATTTGTTTGTCTAACCGCCGTCTTGTGTATGTTTTGTAACAACTAATAATGAATCAGTCCACAGCCAGGGTCAAATAAACGAAGCTTTAGTTAACTCACCAAAAGTAAATGACTTGAGACAAATAAATAATATAAAGATGTAAAGCAAAAATCTGGTAGTATAAATGTGCTGCAAAATGAAAATAAATAGCAAAAGAGTGTTTGTATGTCCTGCATCTGAGTGTGCAGAGGAACATGTAAACAAGAAGCACACTGTTCAGGGTGCGCTGTAGGTGTAAGAAGAAAAGTAGATTATTTTGTTTTAAGAATATATTTTTAAGTTGTATTGCTGGTATGTTAAGATATGTTAGTGACCTTGTATAAACCCTATGCCCCGTCCTGCACCCTGAGACCCTCAGAGGCATCACTGCTGGTCGTAAAGACCTGCCTGAGGAGGTCAGGGTTGCTAAATCTGTCTGCTCTTTTAGGTCAATGTTGTATTATTTGTTTCATTTATTCTTAATCTATGTATTGTATGGTAATAATGAATAAAAACGTAATGTTTTGAACACATTCTGAAACAAAGCTGATAAGACAGAACTAGACTCAGACATAACACGAATTATTGTAGAAACCTTTTGCGCGTTGCTGCAAAATGGACACTTTGTTGATTATCTGTTCCAACTGGCCACTGGATTCAGATCATTAATATAAGTTGAAGTTCAATTACAGTTTTAAATATAGTTTAACATTCTTTATTAAACTGCTTCAATTTATTTCTCATATCAACCAATTTGGTCTCAATAGACATTACTCAAATTCTAATAGTTGTTAAACTACTGAAGTTTTCTGAAACTGAGCTTATGAACAAAAGAGTAAAGGTCGCTGGTTAAGCCAGGATCAATATATTTATTGAAGTTTTTATTGTGTGCATAATAAATGTGTTAAATGAATTGAGCAATTATTTAAAAAGTATAATGTTGCAATCTCTTTAAAATAAGTAATTACAGTTAAAAAATAGATGTTGTTTTCCAAGGGCCTCTCCTTCACAGGCCACACTTTAAATCATGAGACTTCCAAATCATAACAGACAGAGATCAGTATCACTTTGTGTTGCAAGCCAAATCCATGTAAAGGTTCTACTCGAGCCCAATTTACATACCATAAAGAAAGTATTGAACCCAGCTCAAGCTAAATGTCAAATGTATTTAATTATGTACAAGTGTTTTGATTTATTTAAAATGTTCGAGCTTCCTTCAAGTTCAGTCTAAGCAACAAATCGTTTCTCATAACATTCTCACTGCTGTCCCAAATGTTTTAACCTTGGGCAGACAAGCTGTTCACACACACACACACACACACACACACTAAAGTAACCTGTATATCCTATATAACCTAGTTTCATAAGTATACATTTTACACAGACAAAGTTATAATTATTAAAACAGGTTATATAGGATATACAGGTTACTTTAATCCCCCTTTTGATCTCTTGAGGTGAGATCAAAAGGGGGATTAAAGTAACCTGTATATCCTATATAACCTGTTTTAATAATTATAACTTTGTCTGTGTAAAATGTATACTTATGAAACTAGACCAAGTGTTCTTATTTTCCTTTGTTTGCTGTGGTCAATTGTGTGTGCGTTGACTTAGGAATGTAGAGGATCCAGTCGACCCCCCGGGTTTTTAATGGGCCGGATAGGAGCATGGGGGGGTTGCAGGAGAAAGGTAATAAAACTGACACCATTGAGTCTATGCAGAGATTGTACTGAGAGAAAGATTGGGATGCGGAGTGGTACGGCCAGGTGCTGAGGATAAACGAAGATAAGGATTGGTACCTCACCCCCGTTCAACCCAGAATTGTTTATTTTATGGCTGCCATAAAAGATGACCTGGGACTGATCGGCGGCGCAGGAGATCCAAACTTCCCACACCTATGGCTGACTCACTCTGATTCGCTGTTTAGACCTCGTCAATGGCTGACTCACTCTGATTCACTGCCTAGGGCTCGCCCAGGAGTGAGTCCACCAATGGATGAACACCTAGGGAGGAGCAACCGACACAACTCCTCCCACACAACTCCTCTCCGTTTGTGGGAATAAATATTGTGAATTCTGTACACTCGCGGCCTCTGTTCTGTCTGACTGTCTGATACGTACATCGCACGGTGGAAGAGCTGAGGCCCGAAGTACTTCGTTATATTGTACTGTTGTTTCTACCATTAAATCAGCTTATTGTTTAATCTCATATCTCTGTCTGAGTCCTTCCTTTTTATAGCAGACCACTCATCAAACGAACAGCGCGGAGCGGGCTCGAACCTTCAACAACTGAAGGGTGCTTAAATCCAACAACACACACACACACACACACACACACACACACACACACACACACTTTGGATAAGTATTCACCTTATCCACTTATGCCTTCTTTAGAGTTATTAGTAATTCAAGATTAATTATTAAATTAAATGTGGTACATAAGATAAAATAAATAAAATAACTTTGACTTGATAATTTTGTTCACAACATTAGACCTGTCCTCTAATCTCTACTAGAATAAGATAAGTGTGCATGTTTGGGTGTTTTAACGCTCCTGTAATGTACCTAATCTTGTTATCCTTTTCATTACAGAGCTGGGAAAATGGTGTATTGATTAGATTCCGATCCGTGCACGTCCAATTTTGACTGACTTTAGTTCTAATGTTAATGTTAATTTGACTTCAACCCATAAGTAATTATTTAAAGTGGTTGTGACACGGTTTTCCCCCATCATCCAAACCATTAATTTCAGTAAATAATGTCCCCTTGAAACCGTTACTGAAGTGATTTTTGAAAATGTGTACTTTGATAACCGTTAATCTGCCCTTCAATGTGACCATATTCTGGATCTTCTCTGGGTCTGCTCTGGGATTCTTAAACTCCCGCGAAAAGGTGTGCCGCGTCACAGAGGGAACACGAACGCTTCCGGAGTCCAGTATCTGTATGCAAACAAACGATGGCGCACACAGCAGCAAGCTCCGACTGCGATTGTAGTTTAATTTTGAATGTGTCTGAGAGCTCATATGAGGATGAAGCATCTGATAGTGATAGCCTCGTAGACGATATTGACTATATGCCCTACAGATTCGAACCATATGCCTCTGAATCGGATGAAATTAACTCCGAGTCGGACAGTGGAGACGACAACCCCCCCGACTCTTTCTTACACACACACACACACACACACACACACACACACACACACACACACACACACACACACACACACACACACACACACACACACACACACACACACACACACACACACACACACACCACGTTTAAAGGTTGTTGTTCTTACCTGAGTTTTCTCTTGTTGCTCGAAGTAGACACTTCGGGGGCGTTTAGCTGGGGGGTTGGCGAAGTCTTTGCGGCCTTTACGGATTTGGGAAGGCGTGGGAAAGAGAGTAGGCACTGCTGACGGCTTCAGAATCCGTCTTCGCGAAAAATCAATCCCAGTTTCAGCCATCAACAAAGGACTTTCCTCGAAATTCTCGGCCAGAAAGTGGGCGCTGCATATGTAGGTCGATGTGGGGTTCATCACAGACCAGCCAGCCCTTGTGTTCGGCACGTTTTTCTCCCATGTGCGCTGACGCTTGACATCCGTTGGAAAGCTATGTATGCTGATGTTAAGTTCCTCATTTGCTGTATTGGAACAGCCAGACACAACGCATCGTCGAACCATCTCTACGCGTGACAAATCCCTTCTGTCCCTGTCTGGCTCAATGGGAGCAGAATAAATATGGCCCTTTGTGACGCACTTCTGCCTTCGTCCCGAAAAAGGAAACTGAGTGATGGACTTTTCCCGCGATATTCGAAATTATTGATATTTATCAATACGGTATCGCAAATTCATTTTTAAACTGATGGTTCGAGATGACTAGTAGCCCAACATTGCATTGCACAACAGTAGGTGGGATGGTGTCACAACCACTTTAAATTAACTCTAAATGTCGTGTTCCACATTTTTTCCACTAATTTGTTTTACAATTAGGCCAAAGGTAAAGAGAGACATTGATGACCTTGTGTCCCTTTTGTTAGTACGTGGTTCCATTTTGTCTATGGCCTTGGACGGCTTCACTAAAAGTCACCCAGTTCTGCCCTGCTACAGTCCAGCTGAGTGCAGTCACAGAGAGGCTGCTCTACATGACATTAATGGTCTGGTCTGAATGGACACCATTTCCTGCTCCCAGAGAGAAGGACACTCCTCAAACTGAACATTACAGCCGTTGATACTGTCTCACATGGGTCTACTCCCCCCCACTGAGCCATGAACTGAAAGCATGACATCTGCTTTAAACACTTGGAAGCCTCCCTGTCACACCAGCACCAACCCTTGGGTCAGTCAGATGAGACTAACGGCTTGACTTAGGGCATTTGGTTCAGATACATGAATCTCGTTACCACAGAGTGGGTTGGGTTTTATAAGGCTATTCATACTGCTATGCAGAGGATGCCTGTAAGTTGGCGAGCTGTTAAAAGCCCCTACTATTGTTAAAATAGGCCTAATGTCAGGGGCCTCTTAATGTCTAGTTCTACATGTATTCACATTATATAGACAATGTTTCCACCTGGTAAAACTAAAGGCTGCACGAAACTCAGGCTACGATACAACCATTCTGTTCTGCTCTAACGATTCAATTGATAGATTCTACATCAAAACAATTAGCTTTATTGTTTCCAATGATAACGTCACCTTAAGTGGAGGAATGCAAACCTGTTTTCAAATTTAGGGTTTTGATTTTGTTTGACATTTCTCAGTAATGACACCCTCAGACACCCAATATCATTCATGCTATGCCATCAGATGTTAAGGGGATGAAGTTTTTCTTCCCAAATCAGATATGCTTTGTTCTTCAACAAATGTATACATTTCCTGCAGAATATATGTTTCTCACAATTGTTTTTTGTAAGCTGCACACAGGTGATACTGAGTCTTCTCGATTCATAGATTATAAACTATACCATGCTTGAATAGACTCCTAAGTTATTATTTCGTATATAACATATGTAAGAAAAGGGAGGGAAGAGTCAATTATATTGAGTAATTGATTTTATATTGGGTCATTTATTTCTCAAACCTATGTTTTATGGGAGAGAAAATGTATTTCTGATAAACTAATATTTTATCAAAAGGTAAATGGTGAATTAATATACATTTAGAATCATTGGGAAGGGGTTATATCCACAGGGACTAGCTCACCTTTAACTTACAATAACATTTCTCTGCTATGGACTGATGAGTATATGACTCTTGCATGTTAAATGACTAACACAAACCTTCAAAATGATAATGTGCATGTGTCAGGAAGGCTCCCAAATAATTCTGAGGGGCCTATCCTATTTTAGTAATTAAATGATAATGTGCTAATCCATTACTTTGAGTTGTCTTCACTCAGAAAACATCCCTATCAGGTGTTAACCCAATCACTAGGACAGCTCTCAAGGCCAAGGGTCAGAGAGAGAGGGTCACACTCTCCGGCTGCAGAGAGCACCCCCCAGCCATGTGCAAGGAAGCACGAGGTCGTTCGAGATAAGATGGGATGCTTCTCTTCACCTTTCTGCTGAGGGGGGGTTCTTCTCTTCACCTTTCTGCAGAGGGGGGGTTCTTCTCTTCACCTTTCTGATAAGATAGGATGCTTCACTTCACCTTTCTGCTGAGGGGGGGTTCTTCTCTTCACCTTTCTGCGAGGGGGGGTTCTTCTCTTCACCTTTCTGCTAAGAGGGGGTTCTTCTCTTCATCTTTCTGCTCGGTGGGCTCAAGCAGAAAACCCTGCAGGACGAGCGAGGGCTTCAGAAGCTTCTATAATACAAGGTTCCCTGAGCGTCAGATACCGCCGCCGATGGGAATACATTGCAATCAGTTTAAAGCTCTTTGCGTCCGTTTATGAAGCTGAAGGAGACTCGGCGCGTCACAACTGCACGCCATAGGACCCTGACCAAGCGTCGCTCCTGGACGTTCAGGGAGTGAGACTGTGTTGATGTAGCCTACGTGCTCAGTGCTGTGTGTGTCCCACAGAAAGAAAGGTGTCTTGTTTGTGTTGGATGTCTCTGTTTCATGGGATCAGAAACGTTGATGTTAAATGACCAGACTGTTGGACCAGTGTTGCTAACTCTTCTCCAATGAAAGTAGCCAGCACTAACCCCAAAGTCATGTGGTTAGAGCTGGGGACTGTTTTTGGTCTGCCTATGAAAACAGTCTAATGTGTGCATGGGAATGAATTAGAATATTATATATTTGTACACAATTCTTGTTTTTCCTGCTGGTTTGAATAAGTTTAGAAGTGCTAAAGGGGCGATAAGGCTTTTAAAAGTCGCTAAATGTAACAAAAGTTGCAAATTCATCAAGCAACACTGCTAAGATGTTACATCAACCTCAGTACTTATATTAATACTAGTATTATACATATAAATAACTTTTTTTGTTTCAGCCTACATACATAATGCACCAATCAAATTATCAGCTATATCCAGAACCGAAAAAGTAATCCTTTGCAACAACACCATAATCATTTAGTTCAACTTTAATTTGTTTCCTTTATTATAATTATCCCGCAGAGTACAATCTTGAAATCAAACCACCAGGTTTTGACAAGTTTCCTACATACGTTTATGGAGCAGGGTAGAATACAGACCTGCAGAAATAACGGCAGATGAGCTGCTAAACAGTCTCCTGGCCTGAGGCTATGCTGTATTACACCGCTATCACTTCCTGTATGATCATTCATTCTGTTTCCTATTTCCTTCTGGAATCCCAATAATGATGCAATACATTTACCCTGTCTGGTATGTGTAGGGATGGGTATCGAGAACCGGTACTAAGTCAGTACCGGTAGCCGATTGGACGGTATCGGTATACCGTTAAGCCACTGGACAAACGGTGCTGCTATCGGTATATGAATTACGCTACTTCCTTAGTTTAAACAATTCTGGTTGGTTGGGAACCCTCATCCGTCTGACATATCCGTTTGAGTACCACTCTGATTGGCCACTGCGAATACCTCTCGTCATCTCTCCTAACAGCGCTCTTATTATTGTGAGATCCCGGGGGCAGACGCAATATCTAGCAAGAAACAGCGTCTCAAGGCTTCTTAACATTTAACAACCTATTAATGATGCATACTCACTTAACGGGAAGAAACTCAGCTAACAGACGATATTAACCATTTTTACCTACACGGAACAGAAGTCCAACACCAAGTGTCTAAATCAACACTTAGCGAAACGGGCTAACGGCTACTTTAGCACATAACTGGCAAAAACGAACTTTTCTACGTCATGTTATCTGCACAAACGACATATCACATGAGAGCTGAGATTCCACAGATTCCATTGGTATAAGTCTCATCACTGTACGACCAAAACTCACTGAACTAGCAGCCAGGAAAGAGCAAGAAAACAACTTCACTTTACATAGCCATGATGATAATGATGTCTTACCTTTGCTGTGTTGTGATCAAAAGTTGTGTTCAAGGGCATAAAAACGGTTAATCCAATGTCTCTGTGTAACTTTAAAATGATTACTGATAATCCATCATTACAATTATAAATAATAAACGCAATAAACGGATTATAATGGTTAGCCGACCGGAGCTTCCGGTTAGGAGGTGCGCACGCAGCGTCTCGTTTTAACTGAATAATGGTCATGTTTACATGGATTTATGAACTGCCCCTAATTACCGCCCCCCTTCCAGAGACACACTGTCAAACACACTCATACCTGCTTGGTATGACATTGAAAAAGTTACATTAAATAATAAATACAAAATAAATTACGATAAAATGACTGTTGTTTAATCTTCACATCTTGTAATCATGTCTATAATTTTGAGCACCAAATTATTGAAAAGTATCGATAAGAGTATCGAAAAATACCGGTATCGATAAGCAGTATCGGTATCGATAAAATCCTAACGATACCCATCCCTACGTATGTGTGAATCTATATGCTCCTGGTGGAAGGCTTTTCCAACACACACACACACACACACACACACACACACACACACACAACGACAACAACAAATGAATACACAGGTTGTTCCCTGCAGTCTAGCCAAGCTTTACCTCAAGCAAACACATGATTTAAACACACAACCCCCTCTTCACACACACACACACACACACACACACACACACACACACCACACACACACACACACACACACACACACACACACACACACAGAGAGAGACATATACACCACACACACAGTGTCATTAAACTCTAACCAACCCCATCCAGTAAATGCCCATAACAAAGGTTCAGAGATATGTTATTAGTGATAATGTTTACCTACACGGAGAAATTCCCACAGTAGCCCTGAGCTATGGCATCACTGTGTGCAGTTTTAGATTACAGAGTAGAGTTATAGAGAACATGGGATTGTGGAAGAGACAGAATGAGTTAAAAAGGAGACACACATTTTGCGGTACCAACATTTCTGACTGAGGTAATGCAATGATATTTGTTTCTTATGTACAGTAAATGTGTAGTATGAATGAAAAAAGGAAACTCTGGGATACTGCCGTGGAAGGTAGTTCATCTGGGAAATATAAGAAATACACCCTCTGCATCCGAACAATGGAAGATTCATTTGGAAGTCAAAAGGAGGTATTTAGGAATTTCACAGTTAAGATCAATCTCAGATTATTGATGAATTTAAGTAAATGAGGGACGTGTTGAGCAAACGCAAAACATAAATCAGACTGTTTATGCGGAAGTGTTATTTATTAACATTTAGATATGACTGTAAATGCATGTTTCTGAAGTTGTGAGCATTAAACTGGATAAATGATGACGGCACACATTTTGTGTAAATCATCAAGACTTTCTCCGTATTTGAAAAAAAAGAAGTTATTCTCATAAATTCAAATGATCATGTGATAAGTGATTCATATATATAAGAGCATTTTTGGGGGGAGTAGTATTCCTTTAAACGGGATGAGAGCGCTCTCATGGCTGATCGTTACCAACCAACTATGTGCAATATGTGCTATATGTGCAATATATATATATATGCCGTTAACAACTGTGCAATATATACCTGGCTGCTAAATCCTAAGAACTGTTACAGGATGTGTATTTTGTAAATTGTGTAACTTTTTATTTTTATTATATTTTGTATTATATCTTAACTTTTTTTTTTACTTTAATACTTTTTAATGCATGTAACATATGTAACATTAAGCTGTCTGTGGCTCTTTTTCTGCTGTAACAACGTACATTTCCCCCCTGTGGGACTAATAAAGGTATTCTGATTCTGATTCTGATTACATCACATTAGGGGAGGGGCTGTTTAAAGCAACCCACTCTCTTCAGTCTGCGTACAAAGACACGACTTTACACATTGGAAATGCGTGCAATAGATACGCAGAAGTCCGATTTTGCGTGCATATGATACGCTAACCATTCCCATTGAGATCTGAGGCCGAGTTTTGCGTACATATTATACGCCACGTTTCTTGCCTGCACAACTTGTTTTTGTCCGGTCGGGTCTTGGTAGACCGGAAGCTGTGTGGTTCATAAAAACATGTTCTTACTCAATACCAAGCCACGATTATTGTTTTTATTTTAAATCGTATAATGTCGGACTTTTTTTGCCGTCTGTGAGGAAAAGAAATGGGCTCAGAGCTTCAGAATAATGAAATCTGTATTTTTTAAAATCTTTTTTTCCTTCTAATTTGTTATTCTTTTCTAAATAACACAACGTTATTTACTCAACAATAACACACAATTATCCTTGTTTTTATTTATTCGTTTAATTCTATAATCTCGGGCTTTTTAGCCGTTCCTCAGGAACTGAATTTCAAAATAAAGTCACCGGAAACAGACGTAGGCCTATAAGGGACATTTCGAGCATCATTGCGATACACACCACAAACCCACTGAACTGATTACCCAAGATCCTCAGCTAGAAGCTCGGTGATTGGATTGTTTAGCCGCAATGCACGCTGGGATATGGTGTTAATGCGATATGAAATCCGAAAAACATTTAAAAAAAGAAAATAATACTTTATTCCGAGTGTGCTTGCTTTTCTCTTTGGAAGTCATCACATAACGGCATTGTAATACACGGTTCGGCTGCATTAAATATTACACATCTGCCGTAGTTCTTTATTTATAGAGCCCTGATTAGAAGACTTCTAGACAAACTGGAAGAAATGCCGCCGAAACTGAATACGTGACGTGGATCATAAATATATCAGCAATTAAACAACATCTTCAATTTCTCTTCACACAATACGTCTCCTTGCAGTATCAACACTAATTCGGCTGACTTTTATATTTGATCCAATTGGTAGATAGGTTATATTTACACCATAACGGTGCACAGATATAAAAGGACTTGTAGTTTTTAAAGATATTACTGATTTTCTTTGAATATAAGAATGTAAATACTGAGTTGAGAGAATAGTCAGGGGTTTTGGGTGATGGGAGACACATCTATGGAATCACAATTTCAATAGCTTACCATTAAATGACAGATATACCTTTCTGTCTGTGATGTTTTACAAATCAGATATTAATGTGTAGAAGTAAAACATGAGAAATAGTATAGCAATATCCTGTAAAATTATGTGAAAACATGAATAAAACTACACATCTTCAGATGTTATACATACATAAGTGTCCTACACTAATAATACAAAGTTATTATTAGTATGCTGTGTGTACCTTGTGTGCACCGCCTAGTGGTTAAAGCACGTTATTGAATTATTTTTGTTGAATAATGTTATTTTTGTTGAATAATGTTATTTGATGAAAAAAATATTAAGAGTACATACTCTACATACTATAGGGGGAAAGTAGAAGGTCAATGATAGAAATATAGAATATAAAAAATCAAGAAGATACTGTAAGTGATCTCTACAATAAAACAGTTTAGTGCCGGATGTACAAAGATATTAATATGAGGATGTGCAAAACAGACAAACTAATTAACCTTTATTTAAACATTAAAGAATACTTTAGGTTAAGGTCTTCTTTTATAATAAGAAAAAAGCTTTTGGGATATCTACACATAAATATTAAGCCTGACAAAGTACTTAACGTCTAATATATATTCTATGTTGAAGCACTTATTTTAACTGATATTATACACATTAATTATACTCTTATGTATGTAGATAGTATAAGAAATGTGCAGAATTTGACAGTTTAATGGTGGAGGTATACACACATATTGATAGATGTCTTGTAATGCACTGTTGAGGAAGCTGTGACCCAAGTTTTTCATTCATTGCATAACTTCAACATAGTTCAGGTGTAACTAAAGTCTGCTTTAAGGGTTGTTAATATTTCACATCATTAATCAGAATCTGCAAAGTAACTAAAATAAATGTAGTGGAGTAAAAATACCAGGTTAACCTCTGAATTGTAGTGGAGTAGAATTACAAAGTAACAATGAGCTGTCATGTGGGTATATATTAATGCTGCCCATTATGGATACAAGCGATTTTCACCCATTTATTAATTACATGTTTTAAATGTGTACACACCAATGTGTTTCCTATCGCCTAAACCTCCAGGGATGTACACAGTTTAATACTGGCAACTTCTAATTGTGGGAAAAACGAAAACGTCTTTTAAAACTACAATTCCCAGTAGAGACCGCTATAGAACATGTTGCGAAACCCATGTGCGAAACACAATAGCCAGCATGTGTAGTTGTAGTGGGGGGGGGCGTTCGAGTCCAGCTTTCGATAGTCTGCCGTGGTTTCGTTCCATTTCAAAGAGCTGTTTGACGCTCGGCGTAACCTTGGCGCACTGCCACTCCAACATCCAATCCCAGAGCTTGAAGATGAATCACGGGGTTTGTCAAGCAACGGGACTGTAGTCCCAAACGATAGCTGAGGATTATGGGTAGTGTAGTGTCTTTGTCATGGTTTGGGATTGTGGTTTTCATTTTCCATTTTATTTTGAAATGTTTTCCTCCTTGTGTCTTGTCTGGTCCTTCTTCCTGTGTTGCTTCCTGTCTCTGTGTTCCCTCCTACCTGATTTACCTGATTGTGTTCACCTTGTGCCCCTGTGTTTTCTCCTCCCTCCTCACCTGTGTCTTGTTTGTGTGATTAGTCTTGTGTGCATTTAAGTTCTGGTTTTTCTGTCTGTCATTGTTAGATCCTTGTTAGTCTTTGACTGTGTTCACGGTGAGGAATTCTGTATGTTCTGTTTTGAGCCTTGGATTAAAGGTATTTTCTGTTGAATCTGCGTTTGGGTCCTGCCTGCTTTGCTCAACCGTGACAGTCTTTGGCCATCCTAAACTCTGAAATGTTTTTAGGATATCATATCGCATTAACACCATATCCCAAAGTGCATTGCGGCTAAGAATCTTGGGTAATCAGTTCAGTGGGTTGTGGTTGTCGTGTATCGCAATGATTCTCGAAATGTCCCTTATAGGCCTACGTCTGTTTCCGGTGACTTTATTTACGGTTAAGAAGCATGCTAAAAAGCCCAAGATTATAGAATTAAACGAATAAATAAAAACAAGGATAATTGTGTGTTATTGTTGAGAAAATAACAGTGTGTTATTTAGAAAAGAATAACAAATTAGAAGGAAAAAAAGATTTCATTATTCTGAAGCTCTGAGTCCTATTTCTTTTCCTCACAGACGGCAAAAAAAGTCCGACATTATACGATTTAAAATAAAAACAATAATCGATGGTTAGCGTATCGTATGCACGCAAAATCGGACTACTGCGTATCTATTGCACGCATTTCCAATGTGTAAAGTCGTGTCATTTGTATGCAGACTGAAGAGAGTGGGTTGCTTTAAAGACAGTAGAAATAAATAAGTTATATATGCTACATGAATGGGCTAAAAAACTGCTTAAGGAATGACTCCAGTATATCAGCAATTGTTTGGTTAGTTCATTACGTCACGTCCAGATGTAGACTTGATCTAAGTACAGTAGTAGTAGTAGTAGTAGTCTCACCTTGAGGTTAATTACTTTTAAACTTTTAAATAAATAAATAAAAAAATCGTCCAAACACAACAGTTGACAGTTGACACTACAGCACAGACTACACGGTTTTTCTCTAGCTAATACAGTATTAATATTTAGAAGTTAATAACATTTGAAAATTATAAATTGCCTAAAAGTTATATGTTGTCATTTATGAACGTATAAATTATCTTCATTTATTTGCCAACGTACTATAAATGACTTCCCACATATACTACTACTATAAATACTATACTCAAACGCATTGTCCTTTTTATGCCACAACATTCCAGTTTATATCATCTATGTCTGGATATGATATCAAAATGCATTAGAACGGGTGCAACAGGCAGGTGAGGCCAATAATTCATGCACTGGAATAATGTTTTACACATACTCATATTTTAACATGTATCTCTGCTTCATAAAATAGATTACCTTGTCATTTTGTGTTTTTTACAGACAGTATTGAAGCAATGTTTGCATGTAGGTTGGTGATGTGTTGCTTTTTAAGTTGACACAAAGGCTTTTGAATTCCTCCCCCATGTTAGCTTACAGAGAGAGGATAACAAGTAGCTTAGAGGGAAAATGTTCCACTTCATTCTAAACCAGAGTATTTAGAGTACGGTTGGTTGATAAGAAGGGGATGAGCAGACTCTATTTCCTGAGGAAACTGAGATCCTTCAACGTGTGCAGCAAGATGCTGGAGATCTTCTACCAGTCTGCTGTTGGAGATCTTCTACCAGTCTGTTGTTTCCAGTGCACTCTTCTTTGCAGCGCTCTGCTGAGGGGGCAGCATCAGAGCCGGTGACACCAGCAGAATCAATGAACTGATCAGGAAAGCTGGGTCTGTCATCGGCATCAAGCTGGACCCCTTTGAAGCTGTGGTGGAGAGGAGGACACTGAACAGGCTGTTGTCCATCATGGATAACCCCACCCCCCCTCTCCACCTGCAGCTGGACAGACAAATAACCCCCCCCCCCCCTCTCCACCTGCAGCTGGACAGACCGATAACCCCACCCCCCCTCTCCACCTGCAGCTGGACAGACAGATAACCCCACCCATCCTCTCCACCTGCAGCTGGACAGACAGATAACCCCCCCCCTCTCCACCTGCAGCTGGACAGACAGATAACCCCACCCCCCCTCCACCTGCAGCTGGACAGACAGATAACCCCCCCCCCTCCACCTCCAGCTGGACAGACAGATAACCCCACCCCCCCTCTCCACCTGCAGCTGGACAGACAGATAACCCCACCCCCCCCTCTCCACCTGCAGCTGGACAGACAGATAACCCCACCCCCCCCTCTCCACCTGCAGCTGGACAGACAGATAACCCCACCCCCCCCTCCACCTGCAGCTGGACAGACAGATAACCCCCCCCCCTCTCCACCTGCAGCTGGACAGACAACAGAGCTCCTTCTCCAACAGACTGCTGCAGCTCCGCTGTCACAAGGACAGATACAGGAAAACATTCCTGCCCACTGCAATAACTCTCTATAACAAATCACCTCTGGCTGCAGAGAACTCTCTGCTCCATAGCTTCTCTTAATAACTGGACTTAAACTCCCACTGTACATTTTACATTCATATTCTATTTAATATTGAATAATCCATTATTGCACAATAATATCCTGCATTATATTTGTTACTGGAAATGTGTATAATAATTTTATTTTATATTCTTTAACTTTTTACATTTTTAATGCTATTTTATTTCTATTTCTGAAATATTTTGGACTGTTTATTTCTTGTGTCTTGATTTCTCTTATGTACATTGCCTTGTGTTTTTTATGCTGCTGCAACGCAAACATTTCCCAAATTGGGATCAATAAAGTACCATCTATCTATCTATCTATCTATCTATCTAAATGAATGAATAATATTTCTTTCTCTCTTGTAGATGTCAGGCTGCTGTATGGAGAGGAGAACAACAATAGGACACAGGGAAACGTCTCATGCTGCTACAACACACTCAGATACACGTGCAGAATTGCAACCCCTTGGTATATAAGTGCATTTACACACATGTATGAACAACTATATGAACAGTGAGCCACACACACAGGCCTTGCAGCAGTAAGGTATTTGTACAAACAAGCCAATCTAGCTGAGACAGGGTGAGCTGCAGAGCTATAAAAGATGTGGCTGTGGAGACAGGAAGGGATAAACACTAAAAACAGAATAGAGAGGCTGCTGGAAATTTCATTAAATGGAAATTGAAAAACAGACAAAAAATGTCTTCCGGAGCAATAGCCATCGCTTTTTCATCTTCTCTACAACTTTTGCGGGTCGATACACCCACCCTTTCTCTCTCGGACAAACATTCTCAGTGAGAGCTTAGTGTGTTCTTCTTGTGGTTCTTTCCTCATGAAGTGCTACACCTTTGGAGAGAGGGTGCTTTATTACACAGGCAGGTCCTTAAGGCTGGTTCTAGGACAGTCGTAATAATCAACCTGCTCTATGTAAACCTGGTGGGACCCGTTGCTCTCATTATATCCCCCTACACATCATATCTGCCCCTTTCTCACCCATGTGAACTGTTACAGTGTCAGACCTTTACTATAAGAGTTATTTGGAGAAACCATTATAGAACATTACTTCATGCATTGTTGTTTAGGTCTTCATTGATGTAGGACAAGGGTAGAGAGAAATTCATCTTAATTTCTTCACTCTTGTTGAAGTGAGCCTTCTTATGTTGTCTATAGGCATATTTAACATGTACATTGGAATGATAAGTGCTGCCACAATCAGGGACCCTGAGACATAAATCAGTGTGGAAACAAACTGGTGTGTGTTCACAGTATGAAGAGACTGATGTGATAAATAACTTATTGAACATCAAAAGTAGTAGTGTCCACTACCTTAAGTGCACTCCTTCTATTCCATAGTGCTAGGTTAGCACATCCATTACATTAGATGCCAGTCAATAGAGTGGTTCAGGAATGAGTCCTAAGATCCGGATATGAGTCAGCATTTTATCCCTTCCGGTTTGCTCGTCTCAGAGTAAATGTTTTTTAATAGGTCTTCGGTTAGATGCCTGACATAAGGTATGTGGTTAACACAATCCAAAACATTTTCACGGTTTTGTTTTCGACATAAAATATGTCATGAAATGATTAAGTTTTGTTAATAGCAAAAACTACATCAGCACAAGCACAATCATAAAATGGAGTAAAACACTGATGAACAATCCCAATGCTTTTTGTGGAGGGAGCCCTTGCGATGCCAATTTCTGAGTCGGCCCTCAAAAATACGTCATCACTGCACCACTCTATGGATGGTCCATGAGGCAAGAAGTACGGTGGTGTTCATAAAGTGTTTGTCAGTGTTTGAAGCACACACTGATTCAGCATACACGTAGGCAGCAGACAGCTGTTGTGGAAGTGTGTCAGGAGCAGAGCTGTCAATCACCCTTTCTCTCCTTGTCTCTGAGGCCACCCCCCCTCCCCCTTTATCCATCTATTATCCCTCTCCTCTGTCTGCCCATCGCTGACTCTCAGACTCCTTCACACACACACACACACACACACACACACACACACACACACACACACACACACACCTACACACACACACACACACCTCTCTGTGGCATTTGTTATTCTACGCTCTTTCTCCACCTTTACTCCTTTTTTTACCGAGCCTCATCGGTCACACTGACAATGAGTTTTAGTTCTTTCTGTCTGTCTGGGGCTGACTTCTGTATCCACAACCACTGTCCCTCCTTTGACTCTACCTCTCTCACTCTATTACCCCCCCCCCATCTGTCTCTGCTGCTGAGGGGTCTAGATGGTAGATCAGTCATTGCAGCTTTTGCCCCTCTTCAGATGATTTATCTGCCCACCAGGAAGCAGGGAAGGATATGTGTGTGTGTGTGTGTGTGTGTGTGTGTGTGTGTGTGTGTGTGTTTGTAGGGAACAGGGGAGAGGTGAAGGGAGGGGGGGCAGAAGGTAAAGGAAACGGGGGGAGAGGCAGCCAACCTGCTGGCATAACACTGTCTGAGTCTGTCTGACTAGACTGCTCCAGACAAATCGAAGAAGAAGGGATGCAGGGGAGGAGAGGATGAGAGAAGCAGCAGGAGGGAATGTATTACAATGTGTGTGTATGTGTGTGTGTGTGTGTGTGTGTGCGCGTGTGTGTGTGTGTGTGTGTGTGTGTGTGTGTGTGTGTGCGTGTGTGCGTCAGGGTTTCCGTTAGCCGGTTTTTAGCTGGTAACATTTATTAAAAACAGGTAAATTCAAAACCTGCCGGTCAAAATGTCCGGTAATAATTAGGGATGCCCCGATCGATTGGCCGCCGGTCATTATCGGCCGATATTCACTCTTAATAGTTTGATCGGTGCTCTCTATAAAGGCCGATCAGGAGAGCTGGATCTGATCGATATGGACATAAACGCGAGTGAAGTATAACCGGACGAGAGAGAGAGATCAGATATCAGATCAGCTGCTGAGTCTGACGGAGACACGCAGCTCTGCATGATCACCTGAAGCCCCACCCACTGTTTAGCGAGCTGCATGAGAAACTGACGGGCTGTCAGGAGAGAGAGTTTTAAACATCAGCATATCCGGTCATAGTCCGGTAATTACCTGCTTACGGAAACTCTGCTACACAATTCTTATTATTATTATTGAAACATGACCGGTAAGTTTCAAATTTGTCCGGTAATATAAATTATTTCCGGACATTTGACCGGCAAGAAAAAATCCTAGCGGAAACCCTGGTGTGCGTGTGTGTGAGATATACAGATATACATGCTAACACACAATGTCTGGTGTCTGATTGAGCACTTTTGCCAGTTAACATTTACAGGGGTGATGACGAGTGGGGATGGCGGGAGGGAGGGGGGAGAGGAAATGGTGAAGGTAGTGTAACTTTCTCTGTCAATTTCTGTCTGGCCGCCTGAAGGCTTTTTAGTTGGATATATTTATGTCTGCTTCTTCATTCTCGTCCCCCTAATCTCCGGAACGATGTTTCAGAACACGGGTAGTGCTGCCTGAGGCAACAAACACTTCACTACCTGTTAGTCAGTAAATGAGTTTGCCATTATGTTCAAACTGAGGTAAAGACAATAATTTAAAGGCCTGCACAATGGCAAAGTAGTAAAGTTAATTATGATTAATCCATTTGTTTGCCTTTATTTATCATATAGCTGAAAGACATGCAGCAAAGGGCCACAGCGGTACAGGAGGCCCCCCTCTCCAGACGAGATAGATTATTGTGATTGACATCACAGTTATTTATCACAATTATTGATTGCTATGAGGAACTACATATTTGTCATTGTTTTCAAATTTAAATAGACACTTTCACAAATACTCTTATTTGCACTTACATATGAGCTAAATTATTTAGTTACTTTTTATGAAAATAAAAGCTAAAACAAGTTATTCTTTAGAGGAATTCAGAGCGCTTTCCTTTTTGCCTTTCTGCTGTGTTGTTCAGACAGACAGCAGCAGCAACACTCAGAAAAGTTTCCTATGAGCTGAGCAGAGATTTAAATCAATACTTCAGTTAACTATCTTCATTTATTTGTAGGAAGCAAACACTGATTTATCACACAGGAATCTGTGTTGGTCAGACGAAACAGGTTGGCTACAAACAATCCTAGTAATCCTAATCATTTGTGTCATATTGAATGTGTATGTTGTGTTTATATTATGTTGTTTCTATACAAATCTTTGGCACTTTTGTCCCTCCTCTGTTGCTCTATCTGAGTTTTCTTTATTTTCTTCCCAATAATTGTGAGGATTCTTTTGGGGAGTTTTTCTTTCATCCGCTGCGAGGGTCTTAGAAGAGGGTGTGTCTTGAAATCTTCCTGTAACAAATGTCTGATGTTCGGCTGAGTAAAGAAATGTGTTAATTAAAGTAGACATTTTTGGACCATCGAGTTCTGGTATAATGATGGATATTTGTCACTCTTTTTGGTATTTTCTGGATGAAATGTAAAGAAAAATACTTTTAAATGAAAGTTCTCATCATCTGCATTTATCTATATTAACCTTCTTTAGCATCTGCACTGAACTGCATGTCTATCAAAACATGGACATGTGTTGTGTCACTGTTTCTGCCATGGTGCAGGTCAGCCATTCGGCCCACAGCAGCTTCTCCCAGAGCTGCCCGGCGACAGAACTGACCGGCGAACAGAGCTCAGATTTAAAAGCCATCAGAGGCGTTTTGTTTCTGCCACGCTGACTCTTCCTCATCCCTCACCAGGTTTATCAGCCCCACAGGACAACCTGAGCACCTGGTGGGAGGGGGGGGGACAGAAACTCATAGACATAATAAGAGGGGGAAATGTATGGCAAATAAAAAGACACACTCTGTGTGGGGAAGGAGATGAAATGGGAGCAGAGAAAAAGAGCATAAAGGGAGAAAGAAAAAGGAAGAAGGAGAGCAGGGGGGGTAATGCAGCAACAAGGGACCTCTTTAGACTTCACTGTGGGCCTGGCCTGCAAGTGACCCTGTCATCATCAGTGTGTGTGTGTGTGTGTGTGTGTGTGTGTGTGTGTGTGTGTGTGTGTGTGTGTGTGTGTGTGTGTGTGTGTGTGTCTGATATTCAATCTTGCTAGCTGACACACAGTCGTCTGCCAAAAACAACTTATTCAACCCCCCCACACACACACACACACACACCACACACACACACACCACACACACACACACACACAGAGACAGTTCGCTCCTGTGGGATGGGGATGAGTGAACATTTGACTGACTTGGTTTATTCAGAACTGTGTAGGTGTACAAGGTGTGAACATGTCAAAGAGAAATAAGAAATGCCCTCCCTGGTTTAGTTTCTGCTTGTTAATTGCTATTGATCAGCCAGGACAGCAGCACTTTCTTGATTTTACAGCAGATCAAAGATCCTTCAGTAAACCTACAGGAACCTGACTGCAGGAACACTCGGCCTTCCCTGATAAATTCAATTAAGCTGAAAGTCGAATTAAACATTCATGAACATTAGCCCGGGGTCTGGCATTAAGTAGTTGTTTGATGACAACCTGAGGGGACCTGATTGCTCTGCAACATCTCTTCCTCTCTGAACCGGCTCCTCTGCCCTTCAATGGCTCAGTGGCAGTTTGTGGTTAGACAGTCTCCACTTTTTTCTTTATTTTCCTGTGAGGTGCTAACAACATCACAGAGACTTCAAGGCCAGAGGCGGCTTTCATTGCGGCCGGGGATTTAAACTCTGCCAACATGAAGAAAGCGCTGCCGAAGTTCTACCAGCACATCAGCTGCGCGACGCACGGTGGAAACACACTAGACCATGTTTATTCCCCTTTCTGACATGGATGTAAAGCTCCCTCTGGATCCCTCTACCTCCCTGCTTACAAGCAGAAACTGAAACGGGACAGGCCCGTGACACGGACTATACAGCACTGGAGTGAGGAGTCAGACTCAGCTCTGCAGGACTGCTTTGAAACTAGTGGTGTGTGTTTGAGGACAAAACATCAACACACGGACGGATGAGGTCATCTGCTACATCGGAAAATGCCTCGACGACGTAGTCCCGAAGATTACTGTACGAACATTCCTGAATCAAAAGCCCAGGATAAACGGGGAGGTGCGCGGCAAGCTAAAAGTGCGCACTATCGCGCACAGAGGTGGAGATTTTGACGAATACAGGAAGTCTAGGTATGTGCTCCAGAGAGCTACAGTATTAGCAGTGCAAAGAGACAATACAGAGACAAAGTAGAGGCTGACTTCAGAGGCTCTGACGCGGAGACCGGAAATACTGTTTTCACCCCGCGAGAGTTGACGATAACTTGACATGGACGCTGGTCAATAGAAATGAATAGGGGGAAAGACGTAGCAATCTCACAATTTTAGGGGGTGCGCACAGAGCAACCTCTATAGTTTCACGGTCTGCCTGTCTGTCTTTGAAAGAATGGAGACAAGTAGTGGCCGGAAGTTTGGCCGGATATAAATAGGGGTGGCCGTGGTTAGAGACGGGGTTTTAGGCGTGGCCATGCTCCTGAACCTATGTTAACAAGTTAACTTAATTTCACTAGCAGGAACCAAGCCAAAACAGTGTGATGTTTGTAGGTTTATTGCAGAAGTAACACATGAATGATATGAGGGGGGTGAAGGGATGTTCTGGTCTGGGAGGACGTGCTGTGGTCCGTGCAGTGGGAGACTCAGAGTGGGGGTTCCGTCTCTGGCATGATCTGCTTGGGCTGATTACGGGCCCCCTAAAGAGTCAGATTAAATGGAACTGAGTTGAGCGTGTGCCTGTCTGAGATTGTTAAGATTGTTGCGGATGTAGGTGTGGTAAGCTTGGGATGACCAGCGGCCCAGGACCTGGATGGTTTGATCAGAGATGCCCAGTCTCGCTGCTGTGGACGCTGCGCCAATGCGGAAGGAATGGCTCGAATAATGTTCTGAGAATATCCCTGAAATATGCAGGACGTTGTGAAAGTGTTTCTGGAACCAGAAACGTGTGGCCATTTTCCCTGTTTCGGTGAGAAAGAGTGGGTGTTGAGGCGTTGCGTGGGCAGCGTACCTTGTGCTGAGGTATTTTGTAAGTGGCTCGTATGTGCTGAGATAAGAGTTCAGGCGGAAGATGTAGATGGGGAAAGAAATTCCCAGCTGATCTTTTTTACTCCTTCGGAGTGTAATATAAGAGAGTCGTTTGTGTGGAGGGATATGTCGGATAGGCTGGGGTGATGGTGAGGATTGTAGGCGGATGAAGTAGGTGCGAATTCGGAGCATCGCAGGAAGCCGAAGAATGCCAACAGAAACACGCATTCGAGGGTAAGGTCGACCATCGGTGATAAGTATCCTGAGCGTAGGGAACGGATGCAGAGGCTGAGAAGGGTCGGAAGTGAGTGGCAGTCGTTTGTCTTGGAAGGAGGGTTCCTGCTTACGCAAGCCTTTGATCAGCATTGTGACGTGGCTATGGGATGTTGAAGGACATTGTTGGCCGCTGGCTATTTTTATGAAGAAGTTGATTCCGGCCAAGTAGGTGATGCCTAGAAACTCAATGGAGGTTCTAGGCCCTGAGGTTTTCTCTTCAGACAGAGGGATGCCAAGGTCTGAAAATGTTTGTATGAGTGTTCAGCCCATGGCGGGGGGGGGGGGTGAGGATGGTGGAGTGACGATGAGAAAGTCGTCAAGAAGATGGAGCACTTAGGGGGAGTCTGTGATTGTTTGTCAAGATCCAGCACAGAGCTTCTGAAAGGGAATCAAAGATGTTGGGACTGCTTCTGCAGCCGAATGTGAGGCGTACTGAGAAGTAATAGGCTCCCTTCCAGTACACTCCGAAGAAACACCAGAAGTCTGGGTGGATAGGCAAGATTTTGAATGCACTGGTGATGTCTGCCTTAGAAAGCCATGCTCAGCGGCCTGCTGAGCGGATGAGGGTGATGGCGTGGTCGATGTTTGCGTATTGCATCGAAAAGTCTGGGCTTGGAATGACGCTGTTAATGCTCGGATGGCTGAGCCGTGTGGAGAAGACAGGTCTATTATGAGCCTCTTTTATCCGGAGTATTTCCGAGTAGATATTGCCTATTGGACTGATGCGGAACACTGGAAAGGGGGGATTATCGAATGGGCATATCATGAATCCTTCTTTGACCAGTAAGGTGTCGACGGTGTGAGGTTCTGTTAAAGCGGACTGAAGGTTGTGGCAGATGTGAGATGTGTCATGTGGTGGAAACCGTGGGTGAAGCCATTGGTGAGAAAGTAAACAAACTGTCTATCTGGATGATTTTGTAAGGCGGTAGCTAGTTCGTTTACCTTGACGGGTGTGCTGAGGTGCCGTGCTAGTCAATCTGCTGGTGTGGTTGGGTTGTGGGGGCAGGTGCTCCTGGCGTGAGCGCCGCCGCAGAAAGAGCAGATGTCCATTAGGCGGCAGCTAGAGAGAGAGCAGCCTAGGTCATTGAAGTTGTTACACACCATCCTGCCTCCCTGGTAGAGGATTGGCCTTCCGCGTCTGTCGACGCCCTTTGAAACGGGGGCGTTGGCCTAGGGATGATGGGAGGTGGGGGTGCGGCGGGTGATAGGCGGTTGAAGGCTGAGGCGTTGCCTCTAGATGGAATGGGGAGTGAGCGGGGTGGTTCAGGAGGTGGGGTGCTGACTGAGCATGCTGAGGCCGGGTGGGAGGGGGCTCCGCATAATTGGCAAGAAAGGGATGCGCGTGCTGCGAAGATGCGGCAGTAAGTTAACGAGGAGAATCTGCTGGCGCAAGACGGGGGACACGGGAGAAGGGCGATAAACTGAGGAGGCTGGCTGGATGGGTGGTGTTGCTGTGGCTAGAGTGTAGCTGGTTGCACAAGGAGGAAAAACATTTGGGTGTTGGGGAAGGGATGGGGGAGGGGGAAAGGATAGACCAGTTGCAGGATGAGAGAAAGGTTGACATGAGCTGCAACATGTCAAACACAGAGAGAGCAGGCACAGAGGGTACACGACCTGGCCCCCGCCAGGGGGTGCTGGTGAGTCAGGCTGTGTCCGTGGAAGAGAGCGGAGGCCTGTGACGTCACGACCCGTGGCGCTTCGTCTGACTCCGGCGGGTTGATCAGCAGTTCGGGATCCATGGTGAGTTAAATCGTTCTAGTAGTAGCGTTTAAGCTTGTTTGAACCGTGACGACGCGCGGCGTGAATCACGGTCTGCCTGTCTGTCTTTGAAAGAATGGAGACAAGCAGTGGCCGGAGGTTTGGCCGGATATAAATAGGGGTGGCCGTGGTTAGAGACGGGGTTTTAGGCGTGGCCATGCTCCTGAACCTATGTTAACAATTAACCTGTTAAGCCCCGGGGGAAAAATCGCAACATCTGCAAGAAACAGCTCTGCAAGAGGGCTCTGCAAGAGGGCTTCTTAACATTTAAAAACCTATTAAAGGTGGGGTAGGTAATATTGGAGAAACCAGCTCGAATGCGCTAGAATTTGAAAATACACAGCCGGAACAAATCTGCCACTTCCTTACAGAGCCCCTCCTCCAACACACACGAACGCGCACATGACCAATGAGGGCACGAGATAAGTTTGTGCACAGATGGAAAGCTGACAGGCAGGTAGGCCATCCAGTTATCTTTGCCGGGCCGGCTAAAATGATTGGTCGTGCTTTTTACAGCACTACAGCTTCCACAGATGAAATTTTTTATGGATTTCTTTGTCAAAGCACTTAAGATATTCATTGCTATCGGGATGTTAAGAGCATTCCATGGAATATAACAAAAAGTGTATCTCGGGCCGGTTTCTCAAACTTACCTACCCCACCTTTAATGTGTCATACCCACTTAACGGGAAGAAACTCAGCTATCAGACAATATTAACAATTTTTAGCAAAACAAAACATAGAATAGAATTCCTTTATTGTCATCGCACCAGGTACAATGAAATTTAAAAAAGCAATCCTCGCAGTGCCTTTCCACATAATACGAAGAAATATATATCTATATAAACATATACACACATAAACATATGCTCACACATCCATACCAACATGCATACATGCCCGCACATAATTTAAATACAGTTTACAATATAAAAAACACAGGGATGATATTTGGCATTTCTGATGTCGATCAGTTAATAAATTAATAAAACTATTAAAAAGTAGTGCAGTTGCAAATTGTTACTGTGTGTGTGGTAGTTCAGTGTTTGACAGTGTTCAGTTCTCGTATGGCTCTGGGGTAGAAACTGTTTTTCGGTCGGTTTGTCCTTGATTTAATTGACCTGTAGCGTCTACCGGAGGGCAGAAGAGCAAACAGGAAGTGTCCAGGGTGTGAAGAGTCTGCAATTATTTTTGCCTGCTCTGTTGAGGCAACGTTGGCTGAAGAGTTCCTCCAGAGAAGGCAGTGATCAGCCGATGACCTTCTGGGCTGTGTTGATGACCCTCCGAAGGGCTTTCCTGTCCTTTTCTGAGCAGCTGGCACACCACGTGGTTAGGCAATATGCCAGCACACTCTCTATGGAGCAGCGGTAGAAAGACACCAGAAGCTTCTCCTCCAGGTTGTTTTTCCTGAGGATCCTCAGGAAGTGGAAGCTGGGCCTTTTTCACAGATATTGTGGTGTTGATAGACCAGGATAGATCTTCAGCAATGTGTGAGCCGAGGAACCTGAAGGCGGGAACCCTTTCCACACAGTTGCCATTGATGTACTGTGGATCTGGTGTTGTGCTGTTTTTCCTGAAGTCTATAATGAGTTCTTTTGTTTTTATGGAGTTCAGAACAAGGTTATTATCTGAACACCACACTGCCAGTCTCTGGATTTCATCCCTGTAGGCTGACTCATCTCCTCTTGTGATCAGTCCAACCACAGTTGTGTCGTCCGCGAACTTGGCGATGGTGTTGGTGGGGTGAGTGGGGGCACAGTCACCTGTGTACAGGGAGTAGAGCATGGGGCTCAGCACACAGCCTTGTGGTGAACCGGTGCTGAGTGTGAGGGTGGAGGAGAGGTGAGGGCCTATTCTCACTGTCTGGGAGCGATTAGTTAGGAAGTCCTTAATCCATTGGCAGATGTTTGGGGAAAATCCTAGGTCAGATAGCTTGGAAACCAATCTGCCCGGGATGACTGTATTAAAGGCAGAACTGTAATCAACAAAGAGCATCCTCACATAGCTCCCCTGGTGTTCAAGGTGGGACAGTGCACTGTGAAGAACAGTGGCGATAGCATCCTCTGTAGACCTATTTGCTCTATACGCAAACTGATATGGGTCGAAGGTGGGTGGGAGAATGGTTTTGATGTGCTGCAGGACCAGCCTTTCGAAACACTTCATGATGAGCGGTGTGAGTGCTACCGGACGGTAGTCGTTGAGGCTGGAGATGATGGTTTTTTTCGGCAGAGGGTTGATTGTGGCAGATTTCAGGCACGAAGGGATGATGGATTTGGAGAGTGACAGGTTGAAGATCTTTGTGTAGACCTCCGTAAGTTGGTCTGCACACTCCTTCAACACCCTTCCCGTCACGCCATCAGGGCCTGCAGCTTTCCTCGGGTTCACCGCTCTGAGCACACGCCTCACATCATGCTCCTGCACAGTGAGGGTGTGACTGTTGGATGCTGGTGAGGTTGTTGTGTCCGTCTCTACTGCATTGACCTCAAAACGAGCAAAGAAACAATTAAGTTCCTCTGCCAGTGAGGCGTCCCCGTCAACCGTTGTGCTGTTATTGTTCTTGTAGTTGGTGACGTGCTGTATACCTTGCCACACCCGCCGTGGATCGTTGTTGGTGAAGTGGTCCTCAATCTTCCTCTTGTAGGCTGCTTTGGCATCCCTGATGCCTCTCTTCAGGTTGGCTCTAGCTGCACTGTATTGAGCACTATCACCAGACCTGAAGGCGAGGTTTCGGCCCTTGAGGAGAGCTCTGACCTCCTTCGTCATCCAGGGCTTCTGGTTGGGGTATATCTGAATACGTTTTTCAACAGTCACATTATTCACACAGTTCTGTATATAGCAGAGTACAGTTGATGCGTACTCCTCCAAGTCCTGAACCTCAAAAATATCCCAGTTAGTCCTTTCGAAGCAATCCTGTAGCTGCGAGGAAGCTCCTTCAGGCCATGTTTTAACAGTCTTTGTGGTGGGTTGAGTTTTCCTCCTGACAGGAGTGTATGCTGGGGTTAAAAGGATGGACAGGTGATCTGACTGCCCTAGATGTGGTAGTGGTACAGACTTAAATCCCTTCTTAATGTTTGAATAGGCCTTATCCAGTGTTTTTTTACCCCTGGTAGCACATTTTATGTGTTGTACAAACTTTGGGAGAACTGTCTTTAAGTGTGCATGGTTGAAATCTCCAGCTATGATATGGGCGGCTTCGGGATATGTGCTTTGTTGTGAATTGATAGCACTGTGCAGGTAGCCTAGCGCTATGTTAGCATTAGCATCTGGTGGTATGTAGACAGCTGTTACTATGACAACGGTAAAATCACAAGGGAGGTAAAAAGGCCTGCATTTCACTGTCAAGTACTCCAGGTCTGAAGAGCAATGACTGTCCATGATTATGGCGTCCTTGCACGAGTTGTTATGTACGTAAATGCATAACCCCCCTCCCCTGCTCCTACCGGAGTCAATGTTTTCAATGTCCCAGCGGTATGCTGTTCGCCCCGCTAGCCCAATGGCTCCATCTGGGATAAGTGGGTGTAGCCATCTCTCCGTTATGATCAGGATGCAACAGTCTTGTACGTATTTATTTTCAGACATCTGTAGGTTTAGTTCATCCATTTAGTTGAGGATGGATCTGGCGTTCGTGAGAAAGATGCTGGGTAGCGGTGGTTTGTGAGGTTGTCTCCTTAGCTTAGCCAGTTGACCGGACCGGCATCCCCGCTTCTGCTTCCTGCTCCTCCGACGCCTGGTGGAGCCGACAACAATCCACGGAGAGCCCGGTGTCCTGGCTATCTCTTCCGGTATATTGTGGGAGTGCTAAAATGCACTTGTTATCGCCACATTGCACTGTAATCCTATCGTGAGTAGGTCCCTGCGGCTGTACATAGGATTCGCACTGCTAACCGTAACATTGGCTAGTAGACATATGGACAAAAACACACATAGAAAGCACAGAAAGGAAGAGCTACGAGCCGCTGCGACTGCCATCATCAGTTCAAACAAATGCTAACAAATAAGGGTAATAACAAAGGCTCTGAATTAGCCCTGAGCGATAAAATGCTAACACACTTAGCAAAGAACTCACGTTAAAATACCCTTATTACTTATCGTATCTGCACAAACAAGATATCGATTAGCAAAATGAGATTACACAGATTCGACAGGTATTAGTATCATTACTGACCGATCCAAACTCGCGACATGAGAAGCTAACAAAGACATCACACCACGTACCATTAGGTAGCCAACACGGCAATATGTCTTACCTTTGTTGTTTTCTGATCAAAAGTTGTCTTCAATGGCATTAAAATGATAAAAATGCTGCTGAAGGTTAATCCATAGGTTAATCCAATGTGACTGTGTCACTTTGAAATGATTTCTGATAATCCATCAGCAATAAACCTAGTTTTCAGTTTTCAGAGCGTAAAATAGGTTTCGCTTTGGGCAAACTGCGTGCGCATAGCTCGGACTTCTCAATGGTAACGTGTGTGTGTATGTGGAAATTCCCCTTCGATTCTATTGGCTCTAACGGTTCAAAAGAGATGTCAATTATCAAAATCGACCAATGGGTTCCAGAGAAACGGCAAATACACCCATTTCCACAATGACCCCAGAGGTCGTTTTTTTTTGTTGCTAAACCTCTCTAAAAAGGTCAAATGACACTTGTTTTTGCATCAATCTTGATACAGGGTACTTATTATATGTTATAGTTTTTTTAGTCTTTTAGTCTATTATCCCATCATTCAAGGGTGGTTTTCACTATAAGTAATGGTTTATTTTTGGACGGACACTATAATTTACATTTCTTTACTATGTTCAATCTGAATTTACTTTAAAATAAAAAAAAACCATATTGATTCTGACTTTTCTACATCCAACTCACAGGTTTATCATTACTTTGAGAAAAAAGATTATTAATTTACCCCTTTTAGAAGGGAAGTTATTGTCATTTGTTCTGGGAACGTCATTTTAGAGCCTGAGACCTGAAAAACAGGCTTGGGGCTTAACAGGTTAACCAGTTAAGCCCCATGCAAAACGCAACATCTTGCAAGAAACAGCGTCTGAGGGCTTCTTAACATTTAACAAACTATGAATGTGTCATACCCACTTAACGGGAAGAAACTCAGCTATCAGACACTATTAACAATTTTTAGCTAAACAAAACACAAGGGTAATAACAAGCCTCTGAATTAGCCCTGAGCGAAAAAATGCTAGAGCACTTAGCACAGAACTCACGGTAGAAATACTTTATTACTTATCGGATCTGCACAAACACGATATCAGCTAGCAAGCTGAGATTCCACATATTCTAGAAGTATTAGTATCATCACTGTGCGATCAAAACTCGCGGCAGGGGAAGCAAACCCAGACAACACACGATGTAGCTTTACGGGACCAAAATGGAAAATAAGTCTCACCGTTGCTGTTTTCTGATCAAAAGTTGTGTTCAATGGCATTAAAACGCATACAACGCTGCTGAAGGTTAATCCAATGTCTCTGTGTCACTTTGAAATTATTACTGATAATCCATCTTCATATTTATGGCAAAAACTGATTTCATATAGCTGCTATGATAGCTACGAGAGTGTATGACAGCTTCCGGTTTTGGGTATTCTGGCTGCGCAGCACTCATTCACCAATGGGTAATGTTTAGATGGATTTTAGGAACTTCCCCTCGATTCTATTGGCTCTAACGGTTAAAAAGAGGTGTCAATCATCAAAATCGACCGAGGGGGGCCAGAGATATGGAAAATGCACCCAAATGACCCCAGAAGTGGGTTTTATTTTCTAAATCTCTCTAAAAAAGGTCAAATGTCACTTGTTTTGCATCAATCTTGATACAGGGTACTTATTATATGTTATAGTTTGGATTCCTAAAGCTTTTAGTTTCCGATCCCATCATTCAAGGGTGGTACTATAATTTACATTTTTTTTATTTTGTTCAATCTGAATTTACTTTAAAATAAAAAAATTCTATATTGATTCTGACTTTTCTACATCCAACTCACAGGTTTATCATTGCTTTGAGAAAAAAGATTATTAATTTACCCCTTTTTAGAAGTGAAGATATAGTCAATTATTCTGGGAATGTCATTTTCGAGCCTGAGACCTTAAAAACAGGCTTGGGGCTTAACTAACTAGTTAAGAGTTTTCCGTTGTATCACACACACACACACACACACACACACACACACACACACACACACACACACACACACACACACACACACACACACACACACACACACACACACACACACACAGTGTCTTCTACGCCAGCCATGTCCCCCTGTGCTGCAGATCTGCCTGACAGCTCTGATAACACCGGGCTACAAACCCGGAGCAGCACAAATTATTCCCCTCCTCTTCCTCACACACAGGATTACTTTATGTCGGCCCGTCTCCATGTGTGAATGTGTTTCATGATGACACTGATTGGCCAAAGCATCTCCAGCTTCCTGCCTGGCCCTATCATATCCACACTTGAACTGCCTGCCTGATGTGGATGCGTATGACTCTTAGAGAACCAAACGTCTGATAGTGAGCCTCCTCTCCTCTTACAGTTATCTTTCATAAACATGAGGCATTTCTGTGCAGCTACAAACTGATAAACTCTTCTACAGATATGGCAGACATCTCTGAAGCGTTCCTCCATCCTGATCGCTTTAGTTTTTAAGAAGGGGATGTATTCGGTCGTTGGGCTTTAGTTTTGCTTCTCAATGCTGCAGCAGAACAACAACAGGGATTGGCTGCAGAGGAGAAAGCCTGCCCTCAACTCCTTGGTATGACTAGACGAAAACGCAAGAGAAAGGTTTGAAGTTGATGATAAAATAAAACCCCTCTGAGATTAGTATGGCAATAGAGTGGTGCAATGGTAGGAATGAGTCCTAAAAACCTGAAATGAGTCAGCATTTAAATGAAGTTAATAAAGAGTTTGGAAAGTTTTTAAATTGAGGGTATGATCTATTCAAGGTGTTCTGAATATTAATGAATGCACACAAAATGTATTATTCTCTATATGTATCACTCTTTCCACAAAAAAAGTTTTTAAGGAAGAAAAAACTGTTTCCCACGGAGCCCCTAAAGGTTCATGCACGAGATACTTTCTCGTGCGCACGATATACTTTATTATGGTTAGACACATCGAACTGCCCGATTATTACGCCATATTATTAGTTTTATGAAGAAGATGTCCGGTCACCAGGATGTGTGTGTGTGTGTGTGTGTGTGTGTGTGTGTGTTAAAGTAACCTGTATATCCTATATAACCTGTTTTAATAATTATAACTTTGTCTGTGTAAAATGTATACTTATGAAACTAGACCAAGTGTTCTTATTTTCCTTTGTTTGCTGTGGTCAATTGTGTGTGCGTTGACTTAGGAATGTAGAGGATCCAGTCGGCCCCCCCGGGGTTTTAATGGCCCGGATAGGAGCATGGGGGGGTTGTAGGAGAAAGGTAATAAAACTGACACCATTGAGTCTATGCAGAGATTGTTCTGAGAGAAAGATTGGGATGCAGAGTGGTACGGCCAGGTGCTGAGGATAAACGAAGATAAGGATTGGTACCTCACCCCCGTGCGACCCAGAATTGTTTTTTTATGGCTGCCATAAAAGATGACCTGGGACTGATCGGCGGCGCAGGAGATCGAAACTTCCCACACTTATGGCTGACTCACTCTGATTCGCTGTTTAGACCTCGTCAATGGCTGACTCACTCTGATTCGCTGCCTAGGGCTCGCCCAGGAGTGAGTCCACCAATGGATGAACACCTAGGGAGGAGCAACCGACACAACTCCTCCCACACAACTCCTCTCCGTTTGTGGGATAAATATTGTGAATTCTGTACACTCGCGCGCCTCTGTTCTGTCTGACTGTCTGATACGTACATCGCACGGTGGAAGAGCTGAGGCCCGAAGTACTTCGTTATATAAGTACTTCGTTATATTGTACTGTTGTTTCTACCATTAAATCAGCTTATTGTTTAATCTCATATCTCTGTCTGAGCCGTTCCTTTTTACAGCAGACCACTCATCAAACGAACAGCGCGGAGCGGGCTCGAACCTTCAACAACTGAAGGGTGCTTCAACCCAACAATTTGGTGACCGACCGACGTGATGAGTAGGGTCTCATAGAAGGAACACCGGCAGCCAGCGGACGAACGTCCAGGGAAGACACCTCGAATACCTCTGACAACTAAACCAGGGCCCTACACTGAAAGGTGAGCAGATACCTGTTATTATCAAAATCTGTGATTGGCTATACTACAAAATTTTAGAGTTGTCAGCGGCATTTTCAGTGTTTTAGTCTTACGGTAGAAAGAACAGTACTACAGAATAACACTTTCCAGTCTCAAAGAGGAGCTGCAGTTGTGTTATATGTGGGGTATTTCAAGAGGAGAAACGCAACTTTCAAAATCAATTTGAAATGACCGGATCTCGCAAACTCTTGCTGTGGGGTTAATCTAGAAGACTAAACGTGACGATAAAGAGATTCTGTAGACTGGGTTTCGACTCCTTGCCAAAAGCCACATCGCCGAAAGGGGGTGTAGAAGCGCTTTGGAAGTCTCTCCATCTGTTGAAATATACATCGCACTATAAAAGTCAACTAGACTGTACGGGGAATATATTAACTGTGTAACGAGATTGCAGTGGTTATAAATTGTAAAGGAAGTCCAGCTGCAATCGTCGTCGAGATTTCAGTGGTTTTAAATTTAAAGGAAGTCCAGCTGAAATACTCTGAGAAATAAGGTGACACACACAGTAATTCTTAGACGAATTCTGGGGTTGGGGCTCATCGACTAATGTACACAGGCAATCCTTAGACGGATCTGGGGTTACGTTAGATTTATTTATTTTGAGTGTGATTAACTGTGTAACGAGATTGCAGTGGTTATAATTATTGTAAAGGAAGTCCAGCTGCAATCGTCGTCCGAGATTTCAGTGGTTTTAAATTAAAGGAAGTCCAGCTGAAATACTCTGAGAAATAAGGTGACACACACAGTAATTCTTAGACGAATTCTGGGGTTGGGGCTCATCGACTAATGTACACAGGCAATCCTTAGACGGATCTGGGGTTACGTTAGGTATATTTATTTTGAGTGTGATTAAGTGTGGCTTGATATTGAGTAAGAAAAAGGTTGATAGGCGCTGTGAGAATGGGTCTGCAGAGAGAATTTCGCCTTGATGCCAACTGGCTGTTATCAGCCTGCAGCCAGGGAGGAGAAATCAGCAGAGCTGCCTGCACTGAGTGTGTGTGTGTGTGTGAGGAAGTCCGTGGATTGGTCAATTTGGACCAATCAGCGCGGGCTTAACGTAACGGCTAAGCGGTCCTACGACGCTGGTTATCAACTCGGTAAATCGAGCCAGGGTTTCTCTCTCCAGCTGAGAGCGCGTTCACGTGAAAGGGACAAGTGTACTAACAGCGCAGCGTCATACTTCATTAATGAAAAGTAAATTAATATTAGACAAATATGAACTTTAAACATCCATGACTTAAACATATAATAAAGGATACAAGCCACATAGTTGCACCTGCAAGGTGAATATAGAGCAACTGGTTAAAAAATAAATAAACTACCGAGTGTTTGAAAGCGTACAACAGTTTTATGTTATCACTGTTGCCCATCTAAGACACGAGTGGATCTGACTTTAATTACATTTGAGTTGAGTGTTTCGTCAACCTAATGTGTTGCTTAAAATAATACTTCTGCATACAGTATGTGACAATGTAAGTGTTGCACGGTCAGATACGGCTCGAGAAGCTGACTTAGACAAGGAAATATATGATATATTATGATATTATATGATCGATGATGTGATATGAATGATAAGTGCGACACGTCGGCGTCTTCTCTTCATACGGCAGTTTAAACTGTATTTCCTTTATCCTGTAATATGACTTGATAGATTTAAACTCCGCACGCTGAGCTCTGATCAGGCGCAGCTTTCACTGAGTTGATCTCTTTTCTATAGACGCCGGAGGCAGGCAGCGTCAGGTAAAACAAGTTATTTAGCCTTCCCAAACCTGAGCCTTACGCGCCGCCAATAATACACCTCGCACCGAAAACTATCAGACTGTATACCTGTGGGGATAAAACTACAATAATTAGTAATTATAGTACGCAGAGATATCTGGTATTTTTTATAAGAAACTAAAACCTTTAGGAGAAGCGCTCTTGAGTCTCCGTAACGGTTGAAATACACCTCGCACCGAAAACTATCAGACTGTATACCTGTGGGAATAAAACTACAATAATTAGTAAATTATAGTACGCAGAGATATCTGGTATTTTTTATAAGAAACTAAAACCTTTAGGAGAAGCGCTCTTGTGAGTCTCCGCAACGGGTTGAAATACACCTCGCACCGAAAACTATCAGACTGTATACCTGTGGGAATAAAACTACAATAATTAGTAAATTATAGTAGGCAGAAGTATCTGGTATTTTTTATAAAAAACTAAAACCTTTAGGAGAAGCAGATACGAACGAAGTCAAAATGGAAGGAGAATTTGAACGTGAAGAGAGAGAATTAGGAGTCCCTGTTCCGGGGAGTTTAAGGGAACAGTGGGGACAAGCAGAGAGATTGATACTTAGCGGACTTAAGCCCGGAGATCATAAAAAGGCGAGCAGCGATCTCCGTTTCTTACACGATCAGATGATCGCAGAGAATAGAGTAGAGGGTGACGAGGCAATAAGTCTCCTAGCCACAGCACTCAATACGAGCGACAGTTGGTTCAGAAATTAGAAACTCTCAACAAGCAGAAGGCAGGTTTTATCAGGGCTTCTAAACTTAACAAAGAAAGGGAGCTAGTTGACAAGCTAAGGAGAATAGGCCATAACGCAGCCTTAGTTATGAATGGAGTGGCAGTAACCTGCTCTCTGAGCAAAACTCCCGCCAAAAATCTGCCCGCCATAGCAGCCCCACCCAGTCCTGCACCAGCCCCTCCCACAGAAGTGATAGAGCCAGTCAGGAGGAGAAGCCATATGGTGGGCCCCTCCCAGACATCCCAGAGGGCGGTCCCCTCCTCTATCCAGATTTATACAACCCCTTTAAGACCCGACCCCCTCCCTATACGCTTCCCTCCACCTCTAACCCCCCCTCACCCAGTTCCCCTCATGACATTAAAGAACACCTGTATCAACACATACACCTACAGATGAAGAAATACTTGACTTTGTTGCAAAACGCGTCAAATTTTTTAGGACTAAAAAAAAAAAGGATGAAACCTCTGCCTCTGACAGAGAAGACACGGCAAGTCAAGACGGCACAGGGGACTCCACCTTCCTCTGAAACAGGTTGATATAGCCGGTGTCGGACTTTGTTTATGAACACATTAACTGAGGGACAGGTTTCTCCCCATTTGAGCTGACCCACGGCCATCAGTTTCCGGGTCCTGGAGCATTAGCAGTAGGGAAAGAAGTAGAGGAAATGAGCAAACCATATTACCAGCAACTTAAGGGCTTGGTATGAGATTTCTCCACCCAGGTGGCTGACGCCAAAGGGGGACCGGAGAAGCACGAGGCTAACACCGCAGAATTCATCTGGCTGAAGGTCATCCGTCCGAAGTGGCTCAACCCAAGGTTCACCGGCCCGCACAGAGTGACTCAGAGGACATCACATGCAGTTCGCCTCGAAGGAAAGGGGGAAACGTGGTATCATTGGAGCCAGTGCGCCGTTGGAAAACCTCCAGCAACGGTTAGACGACATCAGAACTGACATCGCTGCAGCAGGACGAGAGAACGACACATCTGACGACGACAGCCCAGCAGAAGCAACGACCCATACAACAGATGACAAGGACAAAGACACAGAGGTAACAACAGGCGATCTTGGAAAGGAGATTACGGCCGGCGAGGAGGCGGACACGAGTCTACTCTGAAACACACGACTCCATATAGGACCCGACTTTTTTACTCCCACCTTTAGGGGCACTTTCCAATAAGTAGCAGCATTTTTATGCCCACCTATAGGGCCTCTTTCTAATAAGAGTAGTAGGTTATATATAACGAGAGGTTATCCCTATAGTTAAAGGGCAGTGAAAGTCTCCCCACTCACCAGACCTTCTATTTAACAGGTTCTGGGAGCACAGTATTTACCATTACAGGGTACTATTTTACACCCTAGTTTTAAAGAATCTCCTTAGGAGATTTTAGCATTGTGTTCAGAAGAACCTAATTACAAAACACGGACCACTGATTAAAGGTACTCAATAATGACAGACTGTGGATTACACTTCCTTATTATTTGATTGGGTGTTAATTCCTTGTGTCCTAGTAAATCTCCTATTATTAATAACAGAAATAATGTGTGTTCACCCTTGCCTTTATTTTTGTTTTAATGATTCCATTGACCACCCAGACTCCATTCCCCCGCCAGAGGAGTCCGTAACTAGGGTCAAACGGGCCAAACATGAGGTAGTTGTTACCAAAATGTCTCCTAAACAAACCTTCACTTTCCAAGCAGGTAGTGATGGAATAATGCAGACCGGATCAACTATGTACATTACAATGTGCTCCGTTTAGCTAATCTCACTAGGGACGCTGTAGAAGGACTCGCTGAACAGCTGGGGCCGACTTCCCTTATGGCTGAAACAGAATAGAATGGCCCTTGACATGCTGTTAGCTGAGAAAGGAGGTGTGTGTTCAATGTTTGGTGATATGTGTTGTACTTTCATTCCAAACAATACGGCTCCGGACGGTTCCGTCACAAAGGCTTTAGAAGGCTTTCGCACACTATCCATAACTATGCATGAACAATCAGGGATACACAACCCCTTGGAGGAATGGTTTACAAACATGTTTGGTCAATGGAAAGGTTTAATAATGTCTCTTTTGATTTCAATAGCTACTTGTATTGCCATTTTAGTAACATGTGGTTGTTGTTGTGTGCCTTGTATCCGCTCATTGTGGGACAGACGCAGTAGAAAAGAATGACAGTGGTTATGTTTTGAATGCTTGTGTGAATTGATCTCTGGAGGTGAGATCAAAAGGGGGATTAAAGTAACCTGTATATCCTATATAACCTGTTTTAATAATTATAACTTTGTCTGTGTAAAATGTATACTTATGAAACTAGACCAAGTGTTCTTATTTTCCTTTGTTTGCTGTGGTCAATTGTGTGTGCGTTGACTTAGGAATGTAGAGGATCCAGTCGCCCCCCCGGGTTTTAATGGCCCGGATAGGAGCATGGGGGGGTTGTAGGAGAAAGGTAATAAAACTGACACCATTGAGTCTATGCAGAGATTGTACTGAGAGAAAGATTGGGATGCGGAGTGGTACGGCCAGGTGCTGAGGATAAACGAAGATAAGGATTGGTACCTCACCCCCGTGCGACCCAGAATTGTTTATTTTATGGCTGCCATAAAAGATGACCTGGGACTGATCGGCGGCGCAGGAGATCCAAAGTTCCCACACTATGGCTGACTCACTCTGATTCGCTGTTTAGACCTCGTCAATGGCTGACTCACTCTGATTCGCTGCCTAGGGCTCGCCCAGGAGTGAGTCCACCAATGGATGAACACCTAGGGAGGAGCAACCGACACAACTCCTCCCACACAACTCCTCTCCGTTTGTGGGAATAAATATTGTGAATTCTGTACACTCGCGGCCTCTGTTCTGTCTGACTGTCTGATACGTACATCGCACGGTGGAAGAGCTGAGGCCCGAAGTACTTCGTTATATAAGTACTTCGTTATATTGTACTGTTGTTTTACCATTAAATCAGCTTATTGTTTAATCTCATATCTCTGTCTGAGCCGTTCCTTTTTACAGCAGACCACTCATCAAACGAACAGCGAGAGGGGCTCGAACCTTCAACCACTGAAGGCTGCTTCACCCCAACAGTGTGTGTGTGTGTGTGTGTGTGTGTGTGTGTGTGTGTATGGTGTGTGTGTGTGTGTGTGTGTGTGTGTGTGTGTGTGTGTGTGTGTGTGTGTGTGTGTGTGTGTGTGTGTGTGTGTGTGTGTGTGTGTGTGTGTGTGTGTGCCTTTGTTTTCAGAAGATATGATAGTGTAGTGTCGTTCGTTCCGGTGCACTCCGACAGGACTAAACACTACATCGAGATTAAACAAACTTCTTTCACTTGGGAATACACATATACCTATGGAGTTAGCCAGATGTGTGTAAATTACTGTTCATGGTATATATATCCTGCATTTGCAAGCTGTGTGTCATATATTAATTTAATTGTTCTCAAAATTAAAACTTTTAAGTTTCTTTAAATTACTCTCAGTGACAAACAAAGCACATCCAGGCTGCACAGCTGGACCTCCACCATTAGTCTGACTGTTTAAACCTTCAGGTGCATGGGACCACATTTGACTAGAATCATATAAAGGTCTGATCTTAATTTATTATTTTTATTTGAATCCCACGGCAGGTCCAAGACACCTTTGCAGTGCCCCCTGCCACCACAGCAGAAATATGATGGATAATTTCTTCTGACTGAAGTGTAAGGGACCGAGCTTACAGTTTGAGGACACTGTTAATCCTGAGCACTATTTAATATATACACCATATTTTATGAAATATATGTTATATATTATCTTATGTTTACTGTCTCTGTGTATGCCTGTTGATTTGTCTTCCACTCAGCTGCTTTCTGCAACTGCAAATTCCCCAGTGGATATTACTCAAAATGCATTTCATCTCTCATCTATGTGCTGCATGATGTATCTCTGAAGTATTTTATGACTCTAAACCTCTGTCTAGTATTTTGTTTTCTGTTTGGTGCGGTAGTTTTCATTGAAAAAATAATCCTAGCACAAAGGAGGGACTCATACAGTAGCTGAAGCCCAACAGTGTTACAGTTCTTGATAGGACCCTAAACAGTTTAAGTCTTCAAAAGCCTTTTCTGCACACAGTACCAGGTGAGCGCTGACAATAACGCCGGGATTCCACCGGGAAAACAGGGGTTACCCCTGTATTCCACCGGGTCCGTCTGCGCCGCGCCGTTCACAGCGATAGCGGCCACTCTAGTCAATGGGTGTTATTCCACCAGACGCGCCGCGTTATGGCCCGTCCACACGGCAGCGTGCGTTGAAGCTTCAACGCAGCTTCCCATTCACTTTGAATGGGGTGACGTCAGGCTTTACCGAACTGCATTGTGGTTCCGTCGTGTCGCTTTGCCTCCGTTGCTCGCTTCGAAAGTTGAGAAAAGTTCAACTTTTCAAGCTTCGACGGAAGCGTCAGCCAATCAAATCATATGCCAGTACAAGCTCTAGCCAATCAAACCGCGTGCTTGTGTGTCTCCGGGGCGGGAGATTAATGTGATTGGTTGTTGGTCGCGCTCCAGACACGCTCACCGGCAAGCTTCAACGCACGCTGCCGTGTGGACGTACCGTTACGGCTCAGAAGCGTCCCAGAAGTGTCTCGGCACTGGGCTCCGCAAAAAATATGCGGCTGGTCTATTTTCGACGCGAGACGCGAGGCGTTGCATAGCGCCGGGCAGGAAGTGGAACGGTCAGAGCATCCAGTCAATCCCCAAAATAAACTCATTTTGCAGACCCTATCCCTCCTTAGTCTTTCAAGTAGGAGAATAAATGCCAGCGTTCTCCTCCGATTTACAGGCACTGTGTAAATTATATATATAGAATAATTATGATGATGAATGCATTTTTTTACCACTAAAATACAGCAACACATCTTTGATTCATGTCGTTTTATAACTGGACTATTACAATTATTATTAACTTTGCCTGTACAAAGTAACCTGTCCAGGAAATACGCTGGAGGAGGTCGGACCAAAACCGCGGCGCAGACGGACCCGGTGGAATCCCGGCGTTAGGCTCACTGGTGCGAAGGAAAGACGTGGGACGCAGCCTGAAGGAGGGATCCTGTCTGAAAGAATGAAACTGATGAGCTATGTTGGGAGGGGATTGAAGAGCTATTTTACTTCTGCAGTTCTCATGAGCTAAAGGCACAGTTTCAAGCCTTTGTGAGTTTAACAGCATGAGCAGAGCTGATGAAAGGCCTATTTATCAAAACCTCCCCGATGAGCAGAAAGGAAACCACAAGAACGTTCATGTTATTCAAACGTCCTTGGCAAGTTCATACCAAATCTGTGAACATGAACGTATTAACTCTGTAGAGTGTATTTTTGTACAGCGACACTGAATTTAAAGGTCCCATGACATGGCCATTTCTACTGATCATAATTCCATTGTTGAGGTTTACTAGAATAGATTTACATTGTTCAATGTTCCAAAATCACATTGGTTTCTCATACAGCATCATTGTATAGTATGTGTATTCACTCTCTGTCCTAAACGGCTTGTTGGAGCTCCTGCCCCCCCCTCCCTATGAGCCCACTGTGCTCTGATTGGTCAGCTCGCCCACTCTGTTCTGATTAGTCCACCACCGTTACAGCGGAACATCAGTGTTTAAGTGTTACAATGGCGTTTGTTAGCAACCAGAAAATGACACCAGTAATGACAAACAGATGAGTATGCTGCGTGGGGTCTGGGTGCCGTGTTGGCGGGACGTTGCGGGGCTCACTGCTCCGCCCTGTGGGGCTCGAGGAGCGGACAGTGTGAGCTGGATTAGTGGTGTCGTTTCCTGGTTGCTGCGTCGGGTCTGCGAGACACCGCGGAACTCAGCCTGAGCACACACACACACTCACAGCCAGGCTGTGAGCAGGGACGTGCACAGGTACGGGCTAATGTTGCCCGGGCATCGGCCCGTTTTCCCTCTTTGGCTGACCTGCCCTTCTGGAGAGAGCGAAAGTCTTTTTTTCTTTTGTGGCCGAATCAACATGATAAGCCCACAATTAGTATTGTAGCGTCTCGCTGCAATAAAACACACCTTGTCAGCGCTGTCATCTGCCACCAGTCACGTGACTTTGTTTACAATCTGACAGCTGGAAGCAAAGGAAAGCCCTCCAGCGGCCGGCCTCATATGGCAACACAGTCTCACTGCATTTCCTGTTATAGTCACGAAATGTATCTATTGATTCGTGTTCACCAACATGATTTCGCCGTTTTTTTCGTGTCACACAGAACGATTTTAAAAGTAATGTAAATAATAACAAATTTGAAGGAAAAACAGATAAAACAAAATACAGATTTCAGTATCCTGACACAGAACGATTTTAGAAGCAATGTATATTCTATTGGTAGTATGTTTCGTGCCTGCACCAAATAATAACAAATTAGAAGGAAAAAAAGATGACAACAAATACAGATTTCAGTATTCTGAGGCTCTTTGCCCCATTTCTTTTCCTCACGGACGGCAAAAAAACTCCGACATTATACAATTTAAAATAAAAGGGATAGGGTTAGGCTTAGCGTGAGATATTGAGTAAAATGTTTTTATGAACGACACAGCTTCTGGTATTCCAAGACCCTACCGGACAAAAAGATGTGGTGCAGGCACGAAACGTACTACCAATAGAAATACATTGCTTTTAAAATCGTTCTGTGTGGCACGAAAAAAATGCGAAGAACGTGTTGGTGAACACGAATCAATAGATTAAATTAATTTCGTGAATATAACACGAAATGCCTTGAGACTGGGTTGCCCAGGGACGTGCACAGACATTTGGAGGGGCTATATTATTATCAGTATGTCTACACAGCAGTTACAATGGTCAAACTACATTGAAACAGACGCGAGACGCGACAGGACTCAGCCTGGGCTCGTTCTGAGCACAAACGCAGATTCACAGCCAGGCTTCAGGTGTGTGTGTGTGTGCTCGGGCTGGGTTCAGGCTGGGTTTCGCTGTCTCGCAGATCCCCCGCAGCAAGCCAGCTCACTGTCCGCTCCAGCAGCGAGCCCCGCAATGTCCCGCCAACACGGCACCCAGACCCCACGGCACCCAGACCCCACGCAGCATTCTCATCTGTTTGTCATTGCTGGTGTCATTTTCTGGTTGCCAACGCCATTGTAACATATAATCACTGATGTTCCGCTGTAACGGTGGTGGACTCATCAGAACAGAGTGGGCGAGCTGACCAATCAGAGCACACTGGGCTCATAGGGAGGGGGGTGCAGGAGCTCCAACAAGCCGTTTAGGACAGAGAGTGAATACATATACTATACAGAGATGCTGTATGAGAAACCAATGTGGGTTTGGAAAATTGCACAATATAAATCTATTTTAGTATACCTCACAATGGAATTATGATCAGTAGAAATGGCCATGACATGGGACCTTTAAGAATGCCTTCAAGACAGAGGAGACTAAGACCCCGTTTACACAAGGACGAAACGGGTTGTATCCGCATAGTTTCTCTTGCGTATAGCCCTTTCGTTTACACGAGGCCGTAACAAAACGATAGAAACGGACCCCACAAACGATAACGGGTCCCAAGGTGGATAGATCTGCAATGCGGAACGCTCTGGGGGGCAAACGGCTCCGTGTGTAAGCCTCTATACCAGGGCTTCTCAAACTCCGGACCAAGGTCCGGATCCGGACCGAACTGCAAATCAATCCGGACCGAACCCTGTGTCCTATTATAAAAAATAAAAAATAAAAACTTTCGGATTCTGATGTAAATTAATGTATATTTTCTTGTGTCTGACGCGTTGTGAGAATGAACGTGCATTATATTTACTTGTGTGCGCAAGCGTGACACGCATTGCAGACCGCAAGTTAACCGCAAGTTAACCGCAAGTTTACCTTGACGGTTTCCTTTCAACAGAGATTCAGGCCCCCGGACTTTACTGGCATTGATCCGGACCAGTGACATTGTATAAAATTCACAAGTGGACCTTTAATAAAAAGTTTGAGTACCCCTGCTCTATACGATCATTTTCTGATAACGATGAAATAGCCCCGCCTCCCTCTCCCACGTCTCCCTCTCCCCACGTCTCCCTCTCCCCACGTCTCCTGCTCAGAGATCAGCTGCTGGGCTGTCAGAAGAGGGGGAGGAAAAGAGAGGATCCGTTTATTATTCTTATATTATTATATAGAGTCGTTATCAATTTGTTTTAAAGCTCAATAAATAACAAAGAAGACCTCTGACTGGCACTTTTCTAATTTTGTCCGGAAGACTTCAAACTTTAACGGACATGTTGACTGGCGAAAAAAATGTTAACGGAAACTCTGCCGCATGGTTCCCTCGTCCCTTGGAAGAGGCGGAGAGGTGGGTGTTTTTCATCTGATGGTGGACTACCGGAGAGATCTACAGCAGGAGCACACGCTGTCCACCGCGGAGAATAAACAGAAGGGCAACCATGGCAACCATGCTCCGGGGTCTTCTTCGCTGCTTTTGGTGTATTTTGTGGCGGCAGCAGCGCCAATTACAGGCCCGGCATATGTACTACAGCGTTTCCAGCGGTCTCGTGTGAACAGACACGTTAAATGAATCTAATGCGTGTGAACGGAAGACTTTTTTGTAAACGCAAACGTTCCCGTGTAAATGGGGTCTAAAGCAGAGAGAGAGATATCTGAAGGAGGCAGCTAAAAGGACTGCAACTTTGCAGAGCTGGATAGAAGGTGCCAGCAGGGCAGCTGCAGGTGAAGCACGGTGATTATGTCAAGCAACTACATAAGTTGGAGTACACTAATAACTCATTAAAACAAATATTTAAATCAGTGATAAATGCAAAGCCTCTATCTGTGCTGAGTGAAGTTAATATTTCTCTGTTCGGGGCTAACCCCAAGCCACTAGTTCAGAGCGCATTTGATAGCTTGGTGATCTAGTAAAATACTACTAATAGCTGTAGTATAATATGGATAAGATGGCCAGATAACTGGTTCACAAAGGCTTTACAACAGGTTGTAAATATTCTATACAAGTAGGCAACATATTTATTTTCACATGAATGACTAGATATAACCTTCTCCAATCTAAAATGTAACTGACTGCACTAGTATTCAGTTGTCTTTGTATGTTTTTATAGCAGTAAAGAATTAAGTGTTAAAGTAACCTGTATATCCTATATAACCTGTTTCAATAATTATAACCTGTTTTAATAATTATAACTTTGTCTGTGTAAAATGTATACTTATGAAACTAGACCAAGTGTTCTTATTTTTCCTTTGTTTGCTGTGGTCAATTGTGTGTGCGTTGACTTAGGAATGTAGAGGATCCAGTCGCCCCCCCGGGGTTTTAATGGCCCGGATAGGAGCATGGGGGGGTTGCAGGAGAAAGGTAATAAAACTGACACCATTGAGTCTATGCAGAGATTGTACTGAGAGAAAGATTGGGATGCGGAGTGGTACGGCCAGGTGCTGAGGATAAACGAAGATAAGGATTGGTACCTCACCCCCGTTCAACCCAGAATTGTTTATTTTATGGCTGCCATAAAAGATGACCTGGGACTGATCGGCGGCGCAGGAGATCCAAACTTCCCACACCTATGGCTGACTCACTCTGATTCGCTGTTTAGACCTCGTCAATGGCTGACTCACTCTGATTCACTGCCTAGGGCTCGCCCAGGAGTGAGTCCACCAATGGATGAACACCTAGGGAGGAGCAACCGACACAACTCCTCCCACACAACTCCTCTCCGTTTGTGGGGATAAATATGAATTCTGTACACTCGCGGCCTCTGTTCGGTCTGACTGTCTGATACGTACATCGCACGGTGGAGAGCTGAGGCCCGAAGTACTTCGTTATATAAGTACTTCGTTATATTGTACTGTTGTTTCTACCATTAAATCAGCTTATTTTTTAATCTCATATCTCTGTCTGAGCCGTTCCTTTTTATAGCAGACCACTCATCAAACGAACAGCGCGGAGCGGGCTCGAACCTTCAACAACTGAAGGGTGCTTAAAATCCAACAATTTGGTGACCGACCGACGTGATGAGTAGGGTCTCATAGAAGGCACACCGGCAGCCAGCGGACGAACGGTCCAGGGATGACACCTCGAATACCTCTGACAACTAAACCAGGGCGCCCCACAACAGAAAGGTGAGCAGATACCTGTTATTATCAAAATCTGTGATTGGCTATACTACAACATTTTAGAGTTGTCAGCGGCATTTTCAGTGTCTTAGTCTTACGGTAGAAAGAGCAGTACTACAGAATAACACTTTCCAGTCTCAAAGAGGAGCTGCAGTTGTGTTATATGTGGGGTATTTCAAGAGGAGAAACGCAACTTTCAAAATCAATTTGAAATGACCAGATCTCGCAAACTCTTGCTGTGGGGTTAATCTAGAAGACTAAACGTGACGATAAAGAGATTCTGTAGACTGGGTTTCGACTCCTTGCCAAAAGCCACATCGCCGAAAGGGGGTGTAGAAGCGCTTTTGGAAGTCTCTCCATCTGTTGAAATATACATCGCACTATAAAAGTCAACTAGACTGTACGGGGAATATATAAACTGTGTAACGAGATTGCAGTGGTTATAAATTGGTAAAGGAACCCCAGCTGCAATCGTCGTCCGAGATTTCAGTGGTTTTGAATTTTGTAAAGGAAGTCCAGCTGAAATACTCTGAGAAATAAGGTGACACACACAGTAATTCTTAGACGAATTCTGGGGTTGGGGCTCGCCGACTAAGTACACAGGCAACCCTTAGACCAGGGGTACTCAAATACAAATCTTAAAGGTCCAAAGACATTTTTCAATAAGACAAAGGTCCGTTTATTACGGTCATTCAAACAATTGCAACAAGATTCTTAACACGAGGTTGCAAAAACAAAAATAATCTGTATGCAGCAGTTTTCATTGTTATTGTGTCTGTGCTTGATCCCTCAGAGTCGCAGTGTAAGAGCTGCACAGTTATGAATAAAGGCAGCTGCACCCTCTTTCATTCAGCATTCCCATTATTGCTTTATAAATGTCTTGCCCCCTTGTGTCCACTGAGGTTCGTCAGGCCCAACACATCTTCAACAAACTCCCCCTTTGCCTCATCATAAAACTCACAAACACCAGCAACTGAGCATTGTCAGTGGTGTCAGTAGACTCATCCACAGCTAAGGAAATGCACTATGCATTTTTTATTCCATCACAAAGCTGATTAATCAAATCACCAGCCAGTATTTATGTTCTTCTGGTTGCTGTGGAATCTGAGGGGGATTTGCTTGATGTGACCTGTTATTTCCTCTTTTTGTTTGCCTTCAAACACTTCAGTCATGCATTCTTTTATACTTCAGTTATTATCCAGTGGAAAGTCCTTACCTACTGGCCTAGTTAAATCAAAGTGGTTACTTTCTTTTGGCTGGGCAGTGTAGTTTTACACACCGTCTTATTTGACTTTCTCAGGACTTAAAACTGTTTTTTGGGGGCAGACCCCCACAGAGAAAAATATATATTTACACACGTAAGGTCATCATCTTAACAGTTTTGTATGCTCATCCGTGAGCAGAGCATCAAGTTGACATGTCTATTACAGCTGAATGCGGCGATTACCATTTTGTTCAGCGAAACGCCTCACAAACTGATTAAGATCAACAGCTTTAGTGCGTTTTGATTCAATGCTGAGTACAGCCAAAATTGACAGTCTCTTCTCTGTTATTGTAGACCGCAAATACCTCATTCCTTCAGTACTTGGGTCCGAATGCTTCTCGTTTTGCACCGTCCCGTTCAAATTAAATCGCCGCCAAACATATTTCCACGCTCGCGCCAGGGCCGGCGGAGGGGTTACAAGACGTGGGTCTTGTGCTGCATTCACTTGCACTCGGACATTAGAGACTTTTTCTCATAAATGTCCGATGAGCCACAACTTTTCTTTCAAAACAAAGCTGCCAACTGGGGTGGCAGCTGGGGAGAGACGAGACACGCATTTTTCCCCACCCGCATTCCGCGAAGACCCGCCCTACTCTGCCTCTGATTCGCAGACTGTTGGTGGGGGACAAAAACGCTGACGGGATGCTGAATGTGATCGGACCAATGCGTTGATAGACACACACAGACATTGGAACAGTCGGACATGCAGAGCGCTGTTTGCAGTGGACATAGCGGAGAATTTTGACTCGTTGCGTTGTGGCGATGTCTCGCAGATAACACAGATAATACAGATAATACAGATAATACATATGAAAAGTATAATTTGCTCAGAGTCCAGAGACAGTTGTGGTCCGGTCCGGATCCGGACCGGAGTCCGGACTTTGAGGATGCCTGCCTTAGACGGATCTGGGGTTACGTTAGATTTATTTATTTTGAGTGTGATTAACTGTGTAACGAGATTGCAGTGGTTTTAAATTGTTAAAGGAAGTCCAGCTGCAATCGTCGTCCGAGATTTCAGTGGTTTTAAAATAGTTAAAGGAAGTCCAGCTGAAATACTCTGAGAAATAAGGTGACACACACAGTAATTCTTAGACGAATTCTGGGGTTGGGGCGCACCGACTAATGAACACAGGCAATCCTTAGACGGATCTGGGGTTACGTTAGATTTATTTATTTTGAGTGTGATTAAGTGTGGCTTGATATTGAGTAAGAAAAAGGTTGATAGGCGCTGTGAGAATGGGTCTGCAGAGAGAATTTCGCCTTGATGCCAACTGGCTGTTATCAGCCTGAAGCCAGGGGAGAAATCAGCAGAGCTGCCTGCACTGAGTGTGGTGTGTGTGAGGAAGTCCGTGGATTGGTCAATTTGGACCAATCAGCGCGGGCTTAACGTAACGGCTAAGCGGTCCTACGACGCTGGTTTATCAACTCGTAAATCGAGCCAGGGTTTCTCTCTCCAGCTGAGAGCGCGTTCACGTGAAAGGGACAAGTGTACTAACAGCGCAGCGTCATACTTCATTAATGAAAAGTAAATAATATTAGACAAATATGAACTTTAAACATCCATGACTTAAACATATAATAAAGGATACAAGCCACATAGTTGCACCTGCAAGGTGAATATAGAGCAACTGGTTAAAAAATAAATAAACTACCGAGTGTTTGAAAGCGTACAACAGTTTTATGTTATCACTGTTGCCCATCTAAGACACGAGTGGATCTGACTTTAATTACATTTGAGTTGAGTGTTTCGTCAACCTAATGTGTTGCTTAAAATAATACTTCTGCATACAGTATGTGACAATGTAAGTGTTGCACGGTCAGATACGGCTCGAGAAGCTGACTTAGACAAGGAAATATATGATATATTATGATATTATATGATCGATGATGTGATATGAATGATAAGTGCGACACGTCGGCGTCTTCTCTTCATACGGCAGTTTAAACTGTATTTCCTTTATCCTGTAATATGACTTGATAGATTTAAACTCCGCACGCTGAGCTCTGATCAGGCGCAGCTTTCACTGAGTTGATCTCTTTTCTATAGACGCCGGAGGCAGGCAGCGTCAGGTAAAACAAGTTATTTAGCCTTCCCAAACCTGAGCCTTACGCGCCGCCAAAATACACCTCGCACCGAAAACTATCAGACTGTATACCTGTGGGAATAAAACTACAATAATTAGTAAATTATAGTACGCAGAGATATCTGGTATTTTTTATAAGAAACTAAAACCTTTAGGAGAAGCGCTCTTGTGAGTCTCCGCAACGGGTTGAAATACACCTCGCACCGAAAACTATCAGACTGTATACCTGTGGGAATAAAACTACAATAATTAGTAAATTATAGTACGCAGGATATCTGGTATTTTTTATAAAAAACTAAAACCTTTAGGAGAAGCAGATACGAACGAAGTCAAAATGGAAGGAGAATTTGAACGTGAAGAGAGAGAATTAGGAGTCCCTGTTCCGGGGAGTTTAAGGGAACAGTGGGGACAAGCAGAGAGATTGATACTTAGCGGACTTAAGCCCGGAGATCATAAAAAGGCGAGCAGCGATCTCCGTTTCTTACACGATCAGATGATCGCAGAGAATAGAGTAGAGGGTGACGAGGCAATAAGTCTCCTAGCCACAGCACTCAATACATACGAGCGACAGTTGGTTCAGAAATTAGAAACTCTCAACAAGCAGAAGGCAGGTTTTATCAGGGCTTCTAAACTTAACAAAGAAAGGGAGCTAGTTGACAAGCTAAGGAGAATAGGCCATAACGCAGCCTTAGTTATGAATGGAGTGGCAGTAACCTGCTCTCTGAGCAAAACTCCCGCCAAAAATCTGCCCGCCATAGCAGCCCCACCCAGTCCTGCACCAGCCCCTCCCACAGAAGTGATAGAGCCAGTCAGGAAGGAGAAGCCATATGGTGGGCCCCTCCCAGACATCCCAGAGGGCGGTCCCCTCCTCTATCCAGATTTATACAACCCCTTTAAGACCCGACCCCCTCCCTATACGCTTCCCTCCACCTCTAACCCCCCCTCACCCAGTTCCCCTCATGACATTAAAGAACACCTGTATCAACACATACACCTACAGATGAAGAAATACTTGACTTTGTTGCAAAACGCGTCAAATTTTTTAGGACTAAAAAAAAAAAAGGATGAAACCTCTGCCTCTGACAGAGAAGACACGGCAAGTCAAGACGGCACAGGGGACTCCACCTTCCTCTGAAACAGGTTGATATAGCCGGTGTCGGACTTTGTTTATGAACACATTAACTGAGGGACAGGTTTCTCCCCATTTGAGCTGACCCACGGCCATCAGTTTCCGGGTCCTGGAGCATTAGCAGTAGGGAAAGAAGTAGAGGAAATAGCTCAAAACCATATTACCAGCAACTTAAGGGCTTGGTATGAGATTTCTCCACCCAGGTGGCTGACGCCAAAGGGGGACCGGAGAAGCACGAGGCTAACACCGCAGAATTCATCTGGCTGAAGGTCATCCGTCCGAAGTGGCTCAACCCAAGGTTCACCGGCCCGCACAGAGTGACTCAGAGGACATCACATGCAGTTCGCCTCGAAGGAAAGGGGGAAACGTGGTATCATTGGAGCCAGTGCGCCGTTGGAAAACCTCCAGCAAGGACGTTAGACGACATCAGAACTGACATCGCTGCAGCAGGACGAGAGAACGACACATCTGACGACGACAGCCCAGCAGAAGCAACGACCCATACAACAGATGACAAGGACAAAGACACAGAGGTAACAACAGGCGATCTTGGAAAGGAGATTACGGCCGGCGAGGAGGCGGACACGAGTCTACTCTGAAACACACGACTCCATATAGGACCCGACTTTTTTACTCCCACCTTTAGGGGCACTTTCCAATAAGTAGCAGCATTTTTATGCCCACCTATAGGGCCTCTTTCTAATAAGAGTAGTAGGTTATATATAACGAGAGGTTATCCCTATAGTTAAAGGGCAGTGGAAGTCTCCCCACTCACCAGACCTTCTATTTAACAGGTTCTGGGAGCACAGTATTTACCATTACAGGGTACTATTTTACACCCTAGTTTTAAAAATCTCCTTAGGAGATTTTAGCATTGTGTTCAACCTAATTACAATAACACGGACCACTGATTAAAGGTACTCAACAATGACAGACTGTGGATTACACTTCCTTATTGTTTGTTGGTGTACTCTGCTAGTGGGAATCGTGGTTTTACTTGGGACACTGTTTGTATCTTGAACACCATTCTTAGTTATATGGCCCATTAGCGAATTGCCTTATTATTTGATTGGGTGTTAATTCCTTGTGTCCTAGTAAATCTCCTATTATTAATAACAGAAATAATGTGTGTTCACCCTTGCCTTTATTTTTGTTTTAATGATTCCATTGACCACCCAGACTCCATTCCCCCGCCAGAGGAGTCCGTAACTAGGGTCAAACGGGCCAAACATGAGGTAGTTGTTACCAAAATGTCTCCTAAACAAACCTTCACTTTCCAAGCAGGTAGTGATGGAATAATGTAGACAGGATCAACTATGTACATTACAATGTGCTCCGTTTAGCTAATCTCACTAGGGACCCTGTAGAAGGACTCGCTGAACAGCTGGGGCCGACTTCCCTTATGGCTGAAACAGAATAGAATGGCCCTTGACATGCTGTTAGCTGAGAAAGGAGGTGTGTGTTCAATGTTTGGTGATATGTGTTGTACTTTCATTCCAAACAATACGGCTCCGGACGGTTCCGTCACAAAGGCTTTAGAAGGCTTTCGCACACTATCCATAACTATGCATGAACAATCAGGGATACACAACCCCTTGGAGGAATGGTTTACAAACATGTTTGGTCAATGGAAAGGTTTAATAATGTCTCTTTTGATTTCAATAGCTACTTGTATTGCCATTTTAGTAACATGTGGTTGTTGTTGTGTGCCTTGTATCCGCTCATTGTGGGACAGACGCAGTAGAAAAGAATGACAGTGGTTATGTTTTGAATGCTTGTGTGAATTGATCTCTGGAGGTGAGATCAAAAGGGGGATTAAAGTAACCTGTATATATAACCTGTTAATAATTATAACCTGTTTTAATAATTATAACTTTGTCTGTGTAAAATGTATACTTATGAAACTAGACCAAGTGTTCTTATTTTCCTTTGTTTGCTGTGGTCAATTGTGTGTGCGTTGACTTAGGAATGTAGAGGATCCAGTCGCCCCCCCGGGGTTTTAATGGCCCGGATAGGAGCATGGGGGGGTTGCAGGAGAAAGGTAATAAAACTGACACCATTGAGTCTATTAAATCAGCTTATTGTTTAATCTCATATCTCTGTCTGAGCCGTTCCTTTTTATAGCAGACCACTCATCAAACGAACAGCGCGGAGCGGGCTCGAACCTTCAACAACTGAAGGGTGCTTAAAATCCAACAGTGTATATGTTACTTAATTCTGATTCTAATAATTCTGTTTAAGAATACGAATATATGTAAAATATCTTTGAACTCCTTTATACTGTGAAAAGTAGATCACAACAGTAATAATGCTTTCATTATTTGAACACTTCGCAACAATGCCTTATAAAGAGCTTTAAAACATTCTCTTAATTGTATTTGATAGATGGTGAGCCTGAGACAAAACACAATGATGCCCAGAACAGTTCAGACTCAGAGAATGAAGAAAGGATAGAGATAGAATCTGAAAATGAGGAGAAAGAGACAGGAATTGAGAATGAAGAGATAGGAAGTGAAGACAAAGAGATAGGAAGTGAGGACAAAGAGATAGGAAGTGAGGACAAAGAGACAAAGTGAGGACAAGAAGACAGGAATTGAGAATGAAGAGACAGGAATTGAGAATTGAGAATGAAGAGACAGGAACTGAGGACAAAGAGATGGAAGGGGAGGATATGGAGATTGAGAGGGAAGAGATGGAGAATGAGGCAGTAACATCAGAGTCCACAAGAGTGAAAGCACCTTCAGAATTTGTTTTTACAGCTACAGCTACCAAACCCCACCGATATAGCCCATTTTCAGAAGAACAATATCAAGTACAATGAGGCCTTCGTCAAATTTTCAAACTCAATTGGACCCTGTCGTCCTCTGGTCAAATTCCCAAAAAATCAAGATGGGCGGTCTTTTCAGGGCCACTGGTACACTGTAAAAAAAGTCTGTGAAATTAACAGGGAAAAGCTGTAAAATCACGACATCAAAAAACTGTAAATAGAGAAACAATGAAGCAGTGTTTAATTTACAGTAATATTTTGTAAAGTACTGAAACAACAAAACTGTTAAATTCACATTAAGAATATGTTTAAATAATTATATTTCATTGTATAATTTACAGATTACTGTGGTTTGAACACAGAAAAACTGTAATACATAAAACAATACAATACAGTTAAAATTACAACACGACAGTGTTAAAATCATGTTTTTTATATATTTTTTCATTCTTGAATATACTATAATATACTTACTTCTTATTTCTATTTGTTTAATACATATGTTTATTTTGAAATTGGAAATAACCCAGTACTGAGATATTCTTGGAAATTAAATGAGAATCCATAAAACACCTGACGTTTGGATTCTGGGGCCGACCCATGGGCCGACCGGCTATTTGGAGTGGAATGCAGCCCATGGCAGACAGCCGTGGGCTGCATTCCAACAGTAATCGAACGCGCCACTTTTTGTGTCTTGTCTTTTTTTAAATTGGGACAGCCTTCTCTCGGCGGTCAACGAAGGCAGCCTCCGAAGGAAACGGCCGCTGAACTGAGACACGCCTACTGAGCAGTAGAGTTTGTTTCTGTTATTTCATTGGACTATTTAATTATCGCGGGAGCAGCCACTTTTTGCAGGTTAACGGTTACGGCTAAATGCGCGGCCAAGTCGGTCTCAAGTCTGCCTGCCACGGACCACGGAGCTGTGTGCACATGAGCGGAGGATCACATCTGTAGCACTGGTAAGCTAACCGTTTATTTTCTTCAAACTTCAATTATAACACGGTGTGTTGTCAGGACAATACTAACTTCTGTTTGTGATTGAGTGCATTTTGCAGCAAAACGCTGAGGGCTTATGTTCTGCATTGCATAGGAACCCCAGTGTTTTTTCAAATGTGTTGGCGCGAACTGCAAGCAAACAACGGTGTGTTGTCAGGACAATACTAGCTTCTGTTTGTGATTGAGTGCATTTTGCAGTCATAGTTATAACGTCTACTGACCGGGAGTTAATTTAAATAGTCTGGTAACGTTATTGAAGTATCATGCTAAAAGCTGAACTCTTTATTTTCGTTTAATTCATGCTGTTGTGAAGCGGGGGGTTTGAAGCTACATCTGAGCGGGTTCAAAGTTAACGGGCAGTCGTGTTAGCGTGCTAAAAATGATTACCTGCCGTTTTTGCAGGTTAACGGTTACGGCTAAGTGCGCGGCCAAGTCGGTCTCAAGTCTGCCTGCCACGGACCACGTGGAGCTGTGTGCACATGAGCGGAGGATCACATCTGTAGCACTGGTAAGCTAACCGTTGAGGGGTTATGTTCTGTATTGCATAGGAACCCCTAAAAATGATTACCTGCCGTTTTTGCAGCAAAACGCTACAGACTTTGAAGGGTTATGTGCTGCATTCTAGAGTGCATAGGAACGAACCCCAGTGTTTTTTCAAATGTGTTGGCACGAACTGCAAGCGAACATTTGTACTTACGCATCTTTTAAAGCTCACTTTTATCGGATTCACAATGTGCCTGCAGCCACTGCTAGAGCCATTGTTACAGATTTGAAATGTGCAATTTCGTTATGTGCGCGCCAATTTCAAACAGTGAAAGAACTTATATCCCACTTAAAAGATCATATAGTGGAGGGACGACCTGTGTTAATTCAATCAAACATGCAGTGAGAGAGTTTGGCTTTTCAGAAAACAATACTAGTGTTTCCACAGACATACAGTATAAAGGTACATCATATAAAAAAGGGCTTTTCCTTGTGTCCAAAAATTACGAGTCCATGGAGTTCGGAGAACTGCTCATTATTTTAATTCAAAATGATTCAGCTGTGTATTTTGTGATGGATATACATAAAACTGACTATCATTCTGAATACCACCTGTACTCTGTGACAAAACAGAATGCAAGGTTGCAATGTGTTAACATTAACGACTTGGTAGATTTTTATCCGTTACCATCATACATTGTTAACGGGCACCAAGTCATCCCGCTGAAACACAGTGTGTTGTCAAAATAAACACGATATTGGCTACTGTGGTGTTGAAACCATTCTAACAATGCACATGTATGCTTGGGGAAAATTATAAATACTATTTGAAAAATATTAAAGTGACAGCAGTTTTTGTTCTGCAATGTACAGAAATAAAAAGTATACATCCTCAATCACACCCTATACTCAAATTAGAGGTTCCTCTTATCTGTATATAATGTATGTACAGTATTACTTGACTAAATGTCTAATTATCTTTGTCTTTCATTTGTAATTTTGAAAACCGAAAAGTGTCGTTCTTCCATGATTCCAGAGATGACAGACATGGAGCAAACATTTATACGCAGTGCCATCACTGAGGTCTTGCCTGACCTTCCAGAGATGACAAAAGATATTCTGGAAGAGACTTTACAATCCCTTGGGGTGGAGACCTATGAGGATTTCCAGTTTGTTAATGAAGCAGATTTGCTGTCAGCTTTGAGGCCAATTCAAGCCAGAAAAGTCCTTGCTGCTTGGAAGCTGAGATGTATGTATACTTGTGACTATTTTAGTACAGGATGCAACCAGTGCCCAAAGTGGCCTGCATAAAAGATACATCAGAAATATAGAAACATTAAAACTGTGTTCCTCATAACTCTTTTTGTTAATATGTGTGTGTTTTGCAGGCCAGACTCCTGAATCCAGCAGCTCATCTGTTGGTGGCTCGCCAGGACCTTCTGCATCCTTGATGTCCTATTCACCCAGAAGTTCATCCTCAACCTCTTCCGACAGCTGCAAAAGGCCTGATATAGACTGGATGGATAGCTTTGTGATACCGTGGGATAAGTTCCCAGAGGAACTGATGCAGACACTGGAGAGAGGAAAACGACCTAGTCCACAAATGAGAAGAGAGATGGTACGGATTCTGGTGTGTGAAATGAAGCGAAAAAGTACTTGCTTAAGTAAAATACACACTATTGAAGTTGCAAAAAAGATAGTGGCAAAGTATCCTACGTCTCTTCAAGACATAATAGAGGGAACGTGATCGGGCCAGGGTATCACTCTCTGGTCAAGCAATTGCAAAATAGGATAGAGAATGTGAAGCGATCCACGACCCCAAAAATAAGAAAACGAAAGAATGGCACCGACGAGTCAGACACAGATGAAGTCCCTCCAGAACAGAGAGCAGCAATCCAGGACACTTATGGGTGCATTAAATGGGATTTAAAATTCCTGCCCCTTGGAGAGACCGAAGAGAGCCAGCAGGAGAAAAAGGAAAAACTGAGGGTGATGTCTAAGCAAACTGATGTAAATCCAGAGGAGGTCAAACTTCTAATGAAGTCAACGTTCTACACGCAGCGTAAACAAGTCAACCAGGGGACAAATATAAAATCCCTCCTGCAAGAGTGGCCGTTTTGGTTCGACGACCTTGGCATGGCAGTCCACTTCAAGGAACTCACAGGAAGTGAGCTTCAAGAAACTTTCACACGGAATTTGGATCTGAAGGGAAACGACTCCTGAACGACATGAATACGGTTGCTGTGTACAAGAGCAAAAGGTTGCTACAGGCTTTAACCAAGTTCAAAGTGATGAGAGGAGAGCTAAGTGGTTGTTCTGAAGACGTCAAAGACATGGTGCTGCTTCTACTGTCCTACTTTGATGAGAAGGAAGACACAATGTTCTGTTATGTGGAGGACACATGCCTGGCAGGGGAAGTACAGATGGACCAAGTTCAGTTGACTCCCACCATTGTTGTGTGTGGTAAGTAAAAACCTTCACTACTTTTTTTCTGTTCTTTCTGCTACTTCTTTCTCTCTTTTCTGTCTAATTTGAGACATTTATGTTGCACAATGTTTTTTGTTACTGTAAGCTCGTAAAGGGCTAGTTTGGATGCTTATGGATACTTATCCATAGTCAGTGTATTACTTGCATGTCTTTGGAGGAACAGGCAGGAGTACGGGTACGTATGTAAAGCTGTGGATGGGTGCAGCAGCGAAACGTATTTTAGCCACCTAAAAATTCAGTTTACATGTACGCTATATTTAGAATATTGTCACAAATGTACCCTGCTGCCTCAGTCCCTATCAGAAACAGACTGTATAGCTGTCTGACAGCAAGGTAGAGCTTTGAAAATATTCTTTAATATAGCATACACTAAGAGTAATATTGTTTTAGTTTTTCTGGCGGCTTAACTATGTCCACAGCAGTGCATTGCTTAGCTGTCTGCTGGTTCTCCTCTCTGTTTCTCCAAACTGTAGCTCCTACAACCCCCCTTCAAACAATATGAACTATCCCCTAAACTATCCCTTTATCTCCCCTTAACCTGCAAATACACATACATACATTTTTGTATTGATGGTGAGAGCAATTTAACAGACCTTAAAATGTAATAACATATGTGCTAAAATTGTTTTGTGAAATGTTTCAGGAAGACAAGTCTTGTTTTAATTTAGTTTGAATTGTGTTTTTCTTCTTTTTTAGGACGATCATGCTATTCTTCAAAGCGATACATGCTGAGTGTGTAGAGCCATATGAAATCCGTTTTATTATTTTTCAAATTCCATTTTATTTTTTCCCAAATTCCGTTTTTTCCGTTTTAATATTTCAGAATTCTGTATTTTGCTTTTTACGCTCATTTTACCATCAGAAATAGTGTCTAATAAGTGGGAATGAATAAATGGCCACAATTTAATAAGATATAAAAGTCTTTTTTAATGTTTTAAAGTGCTTATAAGCTTCAAGTAAAGGGATGTCTGACTCGGCGCAAACAGCTACAAAGTCCTGCACAAACTCTCGTCTTGAATCTGCTGACGAGGTACTTGCTGTAATTGTTGTTTGAAGTGCTGGTGTGTTTTGGGAAGCACGGTGTTTTCCCTTGTTTCTGACATGGCTTTTCGAGACTAAATGTAGGCCTGTCACGATAATTAATTTTGTTGGAAGATAAATTTTCCTGGAAATTATTGCGATAAACGATAATATTGTCGCACCGCTGTAAGACCATTTTAGACCACTGACATAATGATAATATATAATAATAATTCAAGTACATCCTTTCAAACAGAACTTTTTATTGAACATTCAACATTGCAAATGAAATGTGAAATAATATTCAAATATATAAATTATATATAATAAATAAAACAAATACATTTAATTATAACAAATTAATTAAAATCACACACAACCAAAACAATCAATAGACTCAGGCTGGAAAACAGAGCTCTCTCTCTCATATATATAAATAAATACATAAATATGAGCACACATTGTCTCACAAGCAAAAAAAACAATACATAAAAACACCCAGATGCCTCAACAGGCCATATCCAAATCTGTATTTCAAAGATTTCGAGCAAGGAACACCAACATGTTTGCATTGTCGGGCAAATGCATCTTTGATTGCAAACTGTAGGGAAGGTGGGGGCTCTCCATCTCCAGCTGCCGTGTTTGCTCCCAGCTGGGAAAACGGAATGGGGTGGTTGTGTTTCAGGTGCAGTTTAAGGTTGGTCGTATTGCTAGCTTTGTTGCTACCTTTTTAAAACAAATGCGACACACCGCCCGGCTCATTCAAGTCCGTAGGTTCGCCTCGTTGATTTGGCTTAAATCCAAAATATTCCCACACCGGAGATGTGGTTTTAGGTTTTGCAACCACTTCCATTTAACTTCAAATTCCCCTCGAGTAAGTCACACGTTGTCTCCTGCTTGTCTCTATATTATTATTTTGGTTGCTACACTGCTGCACGCGGAGTGTCCTGACCTGGCTGTGTCATGGGCTGTGTGTGAGCCCCGCCCCTCACAGCGCGCCGGGCTGGCAGCCACAGCCGCCGGGCTAAAAAGCTGATCACATCCTTATATAAACAAACTCGCATGTAAACGGCAATTTATCGAGCTCAGAAAAGTTATCGAGTCCATTTTTATTTATCGTACGATAAGTCAATTTATTGATTATCGTGACAGGCCTAACTAAATGATCATCGCACATATTTTTGCGGGTCCAATCCACGGTATGTTGACAATATTTACAAAACAACTTATCGCCGGAGGCATAAAAATCATTCGGATACTGCTGTGCTCTGAATTGAGGGTTTAGTGTGGAATTTCGTAGCTTTTTAGATGATGTTAATACCGAAGCAGCTACACGCTTGGAAATTGCTGTGTTGTTGTGAAGCAGTGTGGAAGTGACGTGTGCGTTGTAACACGCTTTAGCGTCCCGGTCATGTTTGCTTTGCACCAAACGTTCCATCGTTCTCCCGAAAACGGAATTTCAGTCCAAATTATGGCAAATTCTGCAATATTCCACGTTTTACAGTTGATTCCATTTTTATTGGTCAATTCCGCGATTCCGTCCGCGATTCCGTGAATGCGGATTTCATATGGCTCTAAGTGTGGATCGAAACATAGTACAGGACAACATCCCCTCCTTGGTTTCTGCCCTGTCCATTATGTTTGGGAGCTATTATTGCTTCAACATCGCCTACCCGTCAGAGCTGGCATCCACCCTGGAGTTTGTCCAGAGGTATGTGTTTTTTGGGATTGGTTTTATCCAACAATTTATTTTATTAAACTGCAACAAATCTAAAGCAGCTGCTTCAGTGAATTGGGGGTTAAGATAATTGTCATTTTGGCTTCAAAATAATAAGATTGATGTGAATTTTTTTGTTGTTAGGCAAGCTATTTCATTATTAATTCTGTTGTTTGTTTGTATTTCTATTTTAAGGTGTTTTTTCTCCATCAACCCAGAGAAGGGCACCAAAGTGGAGAAGACACGCACATCCCGTCTTCAGGTGAACCCGAGAGTCCTCACCTTGATACAGGAACTTTCGGACCATGAGTGGCGTGATGTCTGAATATGGACAGTAAGATCAATGGCATGTGGCGATGTGCCCAAGTTACAGTTTGTTTGATTGTTTAAATCATAGTTAAAATTTGAAGTGCCTTTTTTCTAATTAAATTGTTCCTTTAACTAATTTAAAAAAATGCAATATGTAACTCTCAAAATGTCTAACTATTCTTTTAAGGTCATTGTAGCCACTCTTGGGGTTTGCTGTTACAAAGTGAAGTTGCTTAAACAATCTTCGGTTGGTTTATGTGGATGTGAAAGCTCAGGACATCACTGTTGAGTGTAAAAATGTTGACGTGTTACACTCCACTGGGTGGTTTTGTTTTGTTTTTTGTTTTATAAACATTATTTCCCATAAATCATTTGTAAGTAACCTCTCAACTTTGTTCAGCTTGAAGTTTGTTTATTGTGCAGCCTTAGTTTGTATGTTTTACCAATATTTATGTTGAGAAATGACAGATGTTTTTGATCACTGCTATTATATATATATATATATATATATATATATATATAATAAATTCTTGGAAAGGCAAGTTCTTGTTGGAATTTTTTCTATTTTTAATACAGTGGCTCTTGAGGTTTATCTAGCTTTGCATTTTTAATTTTAAATGCTTAATCTGTGTACCCTGGATTACATTCTTCACATTTCTGGTAATAGTCAAACATATATATACGAAGGCAGTGTCGTTTAAATGAAATCTTTCAATCTGACTAATGTATAGGAAAAACTTTTTTTTTCCACTGAGCAATAATCCTTACAGGCGCTTTTATACTATATATTTGAGATTGATATTCATAGAACGGTTTTTTCTGCATTTTAATTGTAATAAATAAATTTTACAGAAAATTTTAATTGCAGTAGTTAGATGTTGCTTTCACCGTAAAACTCGTCATTGCTACGGCAAAATACACTAAATTATACACAACTTTTGATTACAATTTGCGGGAAAATTCAGTTAAATTACAGCATTACACTGATGCTTTTACAGTTAAACAGTGTTATTTGTTTGGTATTTTTCTGTAAAATTGAATGGGATTCAATGTACAATAGACAACAACTGCATGTAAATCTTACTGAAATAATCAGTTTAATAGCAACGTGATCATGCTAATTCAGCAGAAAAGGGCTGTTGAAATTACAGATTTAAAATGTAAATTACAACTGTTTTAAACTGTAAAATATATACACGTTGTTCTGTAAAGTTGTTTACCGTATTTTTTACATCATTATTCTGGCAACAAAGCTGCCAAGTTTTTACCGTAAAAACAACGTTTTTTTTTTTACAGTGTATGATGAAAACCCCTGCTTGGAGTATTCTCCACAGAATGATGCTATGTACTGCTTCAGCTGTCGCATTTTTCTGAATGACGATAAGTACAAGAGTAGGTCTACATGGAAGTCTGGAGGTGTAAACAGGTGGAGGCAGGCAAAAGTAAGAATGAAGGAGCACTGCTGCAGTGAATCGCACATGATCGGCAGGACCAGGTGGAATAAATATAAGATAAATCCATTGAACATGGCTTTTGCAGTAGCAGATTCGCAGATGCAAGGAGCAAAAGAAAGAGAGAGGCAGAAAAACAGAGAGATCATCTTCCGGTTAATAGAGATCACATTATATCTTGCAAGACAAGGCTTGGCCTTCAGGGGTAGAGATTAAAGGGGGGGGGGGGTGCCTTTTCCCAGTTTAGAGCAATAGCCCCTCCAAATGTCTGTGCACGTCCCTGGCTGTGAGTGTGTGTGTGTGCGGAGATCCGCGGAGCCGCGGCTGAGAAAAGATAAGGCTGAGTGAGTGGTGTGTGAGGAGCTCCGCGGATTGGTCCATTTGGACCTGGGTATCGTTACGTCACTATACTCAGGAAGAAAAAAATGGAAAAAGAAAAATCTCCAACGAGGCGTTCTGGGGCAGCATAGACAGGTCTTTTCTTTGTTAGAGTTTTACTCGCTACAGGGTGTACTTTGAGGGTTTGTGACTTTGCAGACCGTTTACATGCATAAAAAGCTACATAACACAAGGGGACGGGTAATAACCGGAAAAGCATGTCATGGGACCTTTAATGTAGTTCTGATTTACTCGCAGGAATCATGTTGACTGTGTAAACATTCATAACAAATCTCCATTGATAAAAAAAAAAGTTTAAACATTGAGTTTTTCCAATGAACTATTTCCTTCAGCTTTTCCAATGAGATGCTGCTTAGTTAAAAACAATAAAACGGCAAATGAATTGCTACGTGGCATTTATCTGGATCCTCTGTCTCGAGCCAGTGAACTAACGGGCCTTCTAAGTACCCTGGAACCGAGGGAAACTCTGAAAGAATACGCCCATTGGTTACAAATCAATATATGATTGGTTGATCAGACTGTCAATCCAAACGTACGCTCTCATTCAGTGCAACGGCCAGGGCATTCTATCAAGGATATAGAATACCTTGGTTGAAGGATATTCTACCCAGAGACCCAGAACAAGATCTGATTGGTTGCATTTTTTTCTAACACAAAACCACTGAAATGCGTAGTGCATGGTCCGAGAAGGACAAACAAATCAACGTAACACTGTAATATTACAGATCAGCAACACAGATACGATTCTCATTTATTCATTTTTTTTTACATTTTATTTATATAATTAAATCGAATTTTTGTTTGTTTTATCTGAGTTTTCCAGGGTATTCTCTGAATACCTTGAAGGCCCTGACGGTTCGCCACTACTGTAATGCTGTCAACGTTGGAGTTAGCCAGGCTCCCTCTTACAGCTAGTTCAGAATGCTGCTGCTTTCCTTCTCACGAGAACAGTGTGAGCACATTACATATGTATATGTACTGGCTTCTGATAAAGTTTAGAGTCTTATTTTAAATTTTATTTTTTGCCTACAAAGCCCTTAATGGTTTGGCCCCACCTTACCTGGCAGAACTCCTACGCCCTACATCCACCAGCTTGCCTGTTTTTAAATCTCGTTAAAGACCCACTTATTCTCCCGTGCTTTTGCAGACCGCGTATAAGACTGGTCAGTCTTTATTTTGTGTGTTTTATATTGTTTTTACATCATGTATGAGACTTTTCAGCCTGTGTCTTTAAGTTTAGTTTTATTGTCTCGTGTTTTACATTTGTTTTATGTCCTATCTGTTTTGTCTAAATGTATTTATGCTGCTTTTTATATATTTATTGATGTACAGCACTTTTGTTTTTAAATGTGCTATATGAATAAAGTTGGATTTCCAATGTCTGGCCATGGATGAGTGTCTGAGTGCGTCTACAGAAATCTCTCTGGCTGTTCAGCTTACGCTTATCAGTGCACAAGAAGAGTGAGGAAAACAAAAAATACCTCAAGAAGAAACACACCGAGGGCCTTTACATTGTCATATTGTCATTGTTAGAGGGAGTGGTGGGAAAACGGTTCAGGCAAACGCTTCTTTGTTTTAATAATTGTATAATAATAACGACTTGTTTTCCTTCAGTCTTAGGTTTACAGAACTGACTGCGGCAGCCATCCTCTCCGGCAGCAGCAGAATGATGGTTGGCGACTGGCTGTGTTTGCGGTGTGTTCAAGAGTGACCTTGGTATAAAGAATTGTAGAATATGTCTTGGTGTCATCATTATTGATTTTAAACATTAAAGTTGATGAAATCTGCTATAATACAAGTATTTTTTGCTTTACGTCTCTTTCCTTCTCAAATAACATAAAATTAGTTAGAACCGGATTAATCCTCATACAGGTGTCTCTCCTCTACACACTGGCTCGGTTCACAGTCTGCTGATCTATATAAAGTCCCTTGGTTAACGAGCCCAGAATTACAAGACCAGCCACAGGGAAACTATAAATCATGACTTACAGTAAATTATGAGATTTATTACATGGTGAAGTGTGTGTTCATTTCATAATAAAGTGTCATAGGAATTCTGCTTTAATAACTTCTCATTATGCAAAGCACTGTATGATGAGGAGGGGTGGGGGAGGGGATATTTGAGTTGGGACTTCACCTCTGAGTTGCTCATTTGTCCAGATCAGCTGGTACTAAATGACCCTTTTTTGGCTGTTAAAACATATAAAAATGAAAAATTATATTGTATTTACAGGGTTCCTGCAGGTTTCGCCAACTCAAATTTAAGACTTTTTAAGACCTTTTTAAGACCACTTTGAATAGAATTTAAGACCTATTTCACGGCGTATGAAGGAAAATTGCTATGAAAGAAGAAATACGTCCCATAATGACTTACAAAGTAAATGTATTCATGTTCAACATAAGAACAATGACTGAACATAACAGCATAACAGTACGGAACTGTGTTGGCGTGTTAGACAAAAAGTGTGTGTGTGTGTGTGTTAGGGCTGTGCAATTAATCGTATTTTAATCGCAATTACGATTTTGGCCTGCCACAATTACGAAAACAACATCATCGAAAAAAACGATTATTTAGCTAGGTTGTGACAGTGCACTACAACATATTTGATCTAATTAATTTTAGTCTAATTTATTTTATTTATCATATTTATATATGTTTAGTAGCTTGTGGAAGTGCGCTCCAAAATATTTGTTGATCTTGTTTATTGGTATTTATTATTTTGATATTATTTATTTAATTGTATCATTTATTTAATACATTTTTGTATTGGTTTTTCAGTTGAATTATACGTTCAGGGTAATCAACAGTTACAAAGATACTGTTCAAATTATTATTTGTTTTAAAGTTCAATAAATGGATGTTTTCAAAGTCATAATAATAATAATCGTGATATCAATTATTGACCAAAATAATCGTGATTATGATTTTTGCCATAATCAAATAGCCCTAGTGAGTGTGTGTGTGAGAGAGAGAGAGAGAGAGAGAGAGAGAGAGAGAGAGAGAGAGAGAGAGAGAGAGAGAGAGAGAGAGAGACAGAGAGACAGAGAGACAGAGAGACAAGAGCTATATTCAGAGCTCTGCTGCCTTGGCTACAATCTGTCATCGTTGCTGTTGTATGATTGGTGTTTAGCTACGGTATTTAGCGTCTACAGCACCTCCACTTTTAGGGTTGACGTAGACCCAAACGTCGCCCGGAGGTCCCCCGGTGTTGTTGCGGGAGCTGCTACACTAGCTAACGCTGCACTAGCTAACGCTACATTAGCAAAACAAACGCTAATTTATTTTGCAAAAGGTGCAGCGGGCTTCAAACACGTTCCCCTCCACTGGTTTCAACCAAGCACTAAATTCGATGTTTTCCAACCAAATACGGTTGAACTTACACTTCTCCATATTTATTTGTAAGTAGATTTGAAGATACATGAGTTTCTGACTGCCGCTAGCTGAAGCTTGGTTGCTAGGTTACTAGCTGGGAGTTCTCCAATAAGGGGCCGGGGGAAACAAAGTTAGTGATTACTGGTTCCATGTTGATTTATTTCAATACAAATAGTTGATTGTTGGGGGGAACTGAAAGGCTCTTACCGTACTGGTTACTTTGCAGCCCGGACATTTCCCCCAAAACACATTTAGACGCGATCGCTACACAGAAGTACCTTTCAAATCCGATCATTTTTAAGACCTTCTAAATCATATTTTAAGACCTTTATTATTTTTTTGGTCATATTTAAGACCTTTGTAAGGCCTTAAATTCAGATTATCAAATTTAAGACTTTTTAAGACCCCGCGGGAACCCTGTATTTAATACTAAATATTCTTCTCTGGTATTCTTGAAAAACACATTACCTCACCCTATTTGATCTTTTCCAAAAATGTACTTTGGCCAAATGTAACTTAAACCTTCCACTTTAGTATCATCTCGAAAACAGTTTTGTCTGTCTGTCAGCAGACTTACTGAAACGTCTCCTGTCATGTACACACCTGCATTTGTTTGACATATCATTGCAGAAAAACGCATGCACACACACTAGAACTGTTCATGAAGAATCAATTTAGAATAACATTTGTTGGCTGCTCATGTCGATCCCGCTTATCAAATTAACTGAAATCTGATCAGAGTGGCTGTGAAATGGAACTGGCGTTGCTTTGTGCAATCACAGCAGGTCTGGTATTTTGGGAAACGCTGTAGCCTTTTCTAGCTGTGCACAAGTGGCAACATTATAGATTTTTCTAGGAAATACTCCTATGACTCAGGAGAGGCGGAGCTCTGGATATTAGTATATTAATCAAGTGTAGAAATAATGGAGTGTTACAGTACATGTGCCCATACAAATGTAAATATATCGAGAAAATTATATATTCAATAAAAAATCATGATGTGTTAACAGCATTTTTCCAAACAAAAGAAAAACATTTCATGTCCTCTCACCTTTTTCTCGTTTATCTATAACAAGGTTGCTCACATCAATGCTAATGCTAGCTGGTTAATTATAGTTACTTATGTCAAATATAGAATAGAAATAAAGAGTGGCTTGGTGTCACTCACGTCAACAGGAGCTAGCTAACACGGCTAACACTAGTTCCTCACTTTGATGCTGATTAATGACCCAAGCCAACTAGGACCTTAAGCTAGTAAGCGTGATAAATAAATGAGTACCCTTGTTAAAGTAAACCTTAAAGGAGATAGTTACTTGTGGCCAAAACTGCATACAAACACTACATTAACGATCATTCCAAGATGGCGCCAGTGTGTGTGGCCTGCCGTCCCTCTCTGCGAGCGTTGTGTGTGATTGTGCTGTTTTTGTCACTTTTTGCTCTAAATGTCAACTCTCTACTAGTATACGATTGCCAAACACTTCTGGATCTTCGTTTTTTCGGCATTAAATCCTGTGAATTCGGATCGTGGACATAAAACGCTCCCCCCGTTCTTATTGGGAGTACCAGCTTACCTGTGCCGCACCCCTGCTCCAACTCCCAGCCGTAAACGCCACCGCGGAAAACGCAGTGGTCGACTGGTGAGGATGAAGGAATTTTCAGCTTGTCCTATCTCAAGGACTGAATACTGCGCCGTGCCTCGCCTGTCTCTTCCTCGTCGCTATCTGGACCCTGTCGATGCCTGGTTGGTACCTGTCATCGGCCCGACCGAAGCTTTCCAGCCCAGCCGCGGGCCCTGCTCCCTCGCGGGGTGAATCTGAATAACCTGCTGTCTCTTTGTCGGGCTCCCTGGACCTCAAACGCCGCGGACCCACTGGCCCCTGCCAGGTTTGGCCTCACACTGGTGAGTCCAGCGCCTTTACCTAACTTTTACCTCCAGATTGCTGCTATTTTAACTCTCCACGGATTTCTGGCCGAGGTGGAGGAGTAGCTACAGTTTTCAGGAGTGTTTTTAAATGTCAGCAACTATCGCTGTCATTCTCTCCTTGCAGCTTTGAACTGAGCGTGTTCGAGCTCGGCCGCTCTCACACAGTGCTGTGTGCAGTGGTCTATAGACCTCCCAAATACAATAAGGACTTCCTAAATGATTTCTCTGACTTTCTGGCTGAAATTATGCCGAAATATGACCGTGTCCTCATTGTTGGGGATTTTAATATCCATGTGTGTTGTCCTGAGAAACCTATGGCAAAGGAATTTTTAAACCTCGTTGACTCTTTTAGTCTTATGCAGTATGTGTCTGGCCCCACGCAAGAACGCGGACACACACTTGATATTGTTTTATCATATGGTTTGCCTGTTCTTAACTTGGAGATATGTGACGCTGTTTTCTCAGATCATATGCCTGTCTTATTTGATGTTACACTTGCCTGTACTACTGTCAAACCGCGCGCTGCTGCCTGGCTATCTCGTATCATTAACACTTCCACTGCTGGTCAGTTTTCGGCCGTGTTTAATCATGAAAACGGTGTTATCCATGAGCCTATGTCTAACACTACGGAGGAGCTTAGCTTATGGTTTCACTCCACATGTAAAGCTGCTATGGACACTGTGGCTCCATTAAAAACAAGGCAACCCAAAACTAAATCCGAGCCTTGGCTAAATGCCACGACTCGGGCTGCCCGACGTGAATGCCGTAGAGCTGAAAGAAGATGGAATAAGGACAAACTACAAGTCTCTTTTCAAATGCTGAGGCAGTGTTGGCGCCTCAATCAGAAAACTGTGAAAGAGGCAAAAAGAAAACATTTCTCTGACATCATTCTTTTAAACTGTCACAAACCTCGTGTACTGTTTCAGACAATAGATTCAGTTCTTAATGCCCCTCAGACTACCTGTGTGGAGACCTCCCCTGCAGTCTGTGAACATTTTCTTCAATTTTTTATTAATAAAGTCACTTCAACTAGGACTCAAATCACTGCTCCATCAAACGACACCTCTGTCTCTGCCCCCTGCTTTGCTGTTTTTGACCGCTTTGAGCCTATGACTCTGCCCTTTGTGCAGGAGATTGTCTCCAAAATAAAGCCCTCTGGTTCTCCAATCGACCCCTGTCCCTCCTCGAAGAGGTATTCCCCACTATTGGACCTTTTGTTCTTGACGTTTTTAACAGCAGTCTGCTCACAGGGGTTGTTCCGGAAAATTGGAAACATGCAGTTATACAACCACTTATTAAGAAACCTAGTCTGGATCCCACAGTTTTTGCAAACTTTAGCATTTCCAAATTGCCTTTTATGTCCAAAATCCTAGAGAAAATTGTATACAGTCAACTTCTCGCTTTTCTGGAAGAGCACAAGGTACTTGAGGTCTTCCAATCTGGTTTTAAAACCTTGCACAGCACGGAATCAGCTCTTTTTTAAGAGTTTTTAATGATATCCTTTTAGCAACAGACTTAGGTGAATGCATTATCCTTTTTCTCCTCGATCTAACGGCCGCTTTTGATACAGTGGACCATGAGATCCTGATAGCTTGTTTGGAGCAGTGGGTGGGCATTAGGGGCAAAGCCCTCGAATGGTTTAGGTCGTATCTGACTCGTAGGACTTTCTGCGTCAGCCTTGGGGACTCTGAGTCCTCGTCTGCTCCTCTCCTTTGTGGGGTTCCACAGGGCTCAGTGTTAGGCCCACTGTTATTCTCCCTGTATTTGCTCCCTCTTGGGTCCATTCTTAGGAAGCACGGTATCGCTTTCCATTGCTATGCAGACGATTGCCAAATATATGTGCCACTTAAAAAGAACGACTCATATTCAGTTAAACCACTGTTAAACTGCCTTGAAGACATTAAATCCTGGATGTCATGCAACTTTTTAAAATTAAATGATGACAAAACCGAAGTGATGGTTTTTGGTGCCCCTCGGACCACTCCTATAGACCTAGGATCCTTGGGCCACTCCACCAGGCCTACCATCACAAATCTTTGGATAAAGATGGACCCTGAACTCAAGCTGGACAGCCAGATCAAGGTCCTGTGTGAGTGTGTGGACCACAGTGAAAGCTGCACAGCAGGACACACTGTGCGTACAGCTGGAGGCACACAGCTCGCTAATGTTACTGAAGTGAGCCAGGCTGGAGCCGCAGTTACAACATTATGAAATGACATGAAAAACTAGTGCTACATTAGTAAGTACTTTATCAATATGAAATGATCAAATGTTTAGAAAACTATCCTAAAATAACTGTAGTACCTGCCTTTAGGGTGACAGAATTCATGCTTTGACATGAATTGTCATCATCAACAAGATCTACCAAGTTACAGTCAATTTAGAGAGACAAAATAGACAGAAAGGAAAATAAGTCAAAATTCTGAGATTGGTGTCCAACATATCACAATGATCGGTCAGCTTACCTCTGTGGTCCAGGCGGAATTATCTTAACATCTATAGGATGGATTGCCATGATATTTGTACATATGTTTACAGTTGCCAGCCCATCAAAGCTAATGCAGTCTGACACAACACTGCTGCATATTTGTTTTTGGTCGGACCGGCTTTAGAAATGTTAAAGACTGTGGTACGGTTCAATTGCAGAATACCGAGAGTTTTTCTCCAACTCCCTAAACATTAATGAGGGTCGACTTTATATTATAAACACCTGTTAATTAAAGTTGACTGGTGTAAAAAACTAATGCAAACATATAGAAAAATAGAACCATAACTTTATATCAGTTTACTTATTTTTTTGACATGTTTTTATCATAAAATGTGTTTATAATATTAATTTGTGAAAAAGAAAGAAAATAAACTGGCTGATACATGACAAATAAAATGTCAATTATTGATATAGGTTTTAAATCCAGTAAGGTTAGGCTCACATATAGAAAATCTTGTCTGGTATTTTGCATATTTTTCTAAATGCCTACTTTTGAGAGGAGAAAATGAACTGTACGCACCTCACATCCCTGTGCATCGTTCTAGCTGCCTTTACATGGATGAAAAACAGAATAAATGGGAGGCTGAACGATAACGCCAGACAGTGTCCTTTCCACCTGGATTCACAATACAACACAGAGCTGACAGCTCAGCAGGGGGCACACTGAGGCATGATGGGACAGCACACTGATTTCATTTAAGCCTCCTCGCCTGGAGTGAGCCTGTGTCAAACAGGGCCACAGACAATACTCACTTCTGTTTGGTTTGCAGCAGTCTCTAGAACTCAAACACAACCCCAGAACAGTTCAATCATTCAACATCAGAACAAAGTCATAATACCTTTTTATTTCATGTGTATTTGTAGCAAGAACAACGCTGCACCCACTTTTCTTAATTCATCTAAAGAGACATCCGGCACAAACCTTTGTTTCTCACTTAATACATATTTTCTTTAAATGCCGGCCTGCAAAACCATCCCTTATACTCCATACACTACAACATGTGTGATATTTCTTTGTTTTGTTGTTGATGAAAACTGTTACGTTGAACATTATGGGGTCAGATCAGTCTCAAAAATAAATAAATGCAAACAGAAGGTTACACAAATGTAATTCTGGATTTATATATAAATGTCTCCATCCACACACATATTTTTCAATGCACATACAAAAACGTATAATTTTATAAATGTAAAATAGTTTCACAAATATATTTCTGATCCACACACAAATAGTTGCATCAAAAACATATTTGAGTGTTGTTACATTTATAAAAAAAACGTTTTCTGTGTTTGAATCTCTCAGCATTTGAGTGTGAATCTCTCAGCATTTGTGTGTGGATTTTTGAGACTCCCCTGACGCCGCTAGATTCAGACATACATTTTTTTAAGAGGCGAGTGTCTTCGGCCAATCAGATATCTGCTTCATCTTAAGCCGCCAGCCAGTCACGTGGTTTATGTATGCCGGGATAGTTCCAAACGCACTTCCGTGGCAATGCTTCTCTATGGCAAAAACAGCACGAACATGGTCAAAATAGTCATAGATTAAACCAACGCTGTTATTTTTTAAAGATTGCTTTCATATTTACATGATGTGGTTACACTTTGTATGGATTGGCACTATTTCAAAGTTTCGTTATTTAACAATATTTTGAGGGGAAAGTGTGGTAGCACAAGCAGGCTATGTTGATGTCACTGCCAGGGCAGTCACGTCCGTAGTATAGTTGAGCTGCGCTGTCATGTTCTTCTATGGGACAGACAGACAGCAGCGATTGCGTTATTGTATGGTAAATATATATATAAAAAAAACACACACACCCAAGTACTTTTTCAGCTGTAATTGCATTATTGCATACTTTTTATTGACAGTTTTGCATTTGGAGAGGCAGGGTGACAACGGAAAGCTTGGTAGCCTATTACTTAAGATACGTTTTACATTTTTGGAGGGAAACGCTTGTATTCATGTTAGCATGGGTAGCATGATCATGTTAAGACTATGAATATAATTTTACCACAACAGTGGATGAACAATTGATATATGTGTTTGAACAAGAACAACAGGAAGAACAAAGTAAAAGGGACGAACAAATGTGTGGACAAGTATAAAGAACAGTGTATGGAAAAAGTGATGTGTGTTAGAACAAAACAAAGTAAAATGAATGAGAAGGAGAACAAAGAGGGTTAGGGTTAAACAGAAAAAGATTAATTCAGCCAAAAAACACAATTTGATTAATCTAAAGTGTAAAACAATCTTCAACACAGACCAAATTAGTGCCCTTGGACAACAACACATATGGTGGGGCAAAGAAACCATAAATTAAATTGAGACAGAGTGGGAGACTGAAAATGATTACTATGATAAATATTAAAACTATTTACAGAAGCTCCTGTTGAACCATGGTTCAACAGAGCAACAAAAACAGGTTTGTCAACAATACAAATTAAAACTGCGGTCGCAGAGTGCGCGCAGTGATGAGCGGGCCCTCGCGTCCGTGCGCCTGTCGGGGAGGGCGGCGACCGGTCGTTCCCGGCGTCAAGCAGACGCGCGCGAGTTCTCCGAAATGAGCCATTTGTCATTTCTCTCATTTTCGCGTCCCAGGCTCCCAGGTCCTCCGGCAGCGACCCGGAAACGGATGTCGGCGCGCCGTCTCGAAGGAAAACACATTTCTCTAAAGGCTCGTCGAGGATCGATTATCGAGGAGGCTGTCTGGAGGAGCCGTAACCGAGGATACACTGATTTAGAGGAGAGAGGAGAGAGGAGAGAGGAGAGAGGAGAGAGGAGAGAGGAGAGAGGAGAGTCTCTGGAGGAGCTATAACCGAGGGTACACTGATGTATCCTCCGGAGTCGATTTCAGCCAACAGTGATGTTTAAAAGAGGCGTGACGCATGGCTGGACTTATGTCAAGGAAGCAAAGCTCTGCAAACTGTTCCCGTTGTGATTATAAGTTATTTAAGAGGATCAAATGTGCATCAGACTTTCTGCCCTTTACCGTTTGTTTACTCACTAATCACATCTCGCCTGGATGTTAGGCTATTTTTTTTTAATCCAACTGCTTTCATTCAGACGCGATGTTTACAGTGAGAACAGCAATAACATATGTAACAGGCCTACATTGCACACTTTATTTGTATGCTTTAGTAGATATCTACAAGTAAAGAGTAGATATTATTCATGAAACCATATAGTGTTCACATAATAAAATTACAAGGGCTGTAGCCTGATATACATGATATGCTTTAGGAGCTGTATGTGTGTGTTGTACAGTGAGTAGGTGTCTGTTGTAATTTAATTTGCCGCCAGCAGAGGCGGTGTGTGTGTGTTGGTTAGGGGTTAGGGCTAACCCTAACCCTAAACCCTAACCCTAACCAGTTATGAGCATTTCTTTGTAAGCCCCGACTTTTTGCAAACAGGTTTAGATTAATGACGGCCATATTTATCGACTGAACATGCTCATTTGCTACGGTAATGTGTCTGACCCTCCACCGATGCTGTATACTAAGTGTGGCGTTGAAAAACAAAAAATTGAAATTTAAGGTAATATTTTACTGTTTTTAACATTATGCTAATTAAAAAAAAATGAAGTAGGCGGAGCTTCGGGGTTCGTGGAGATAATATGTAGAGTAGGTACACCCGAATAAGTGTGCAAAATTTCAGGTCATTCGGAGTTAACGGTGCGACTTTGTAAATGTTTCCATAATGGAAATGTAGTAGTTTGGATTAATGTATTTGTCAAAAATTGTACATTCTCCGTTAGCTTACGAGCTCCCCGTTCGAGCAAATGACTATTCCTTTGCAATGTAGCATCACATTGGATATGCGCTTAAATTGTCCTAGATTGGAATTTTTCCGATCATTTCCCTATGAGGGATTATGAAAAATTGTGCTTAAAATGCATGAAAAACGCACATTTAAAAAAATGGCCGACTTTCTGGGGGGCGGGGCTAATGAAAAGTAATTTGAAAAATGTGTGCAATCATAATAGCAATGTGTATACAGTGTTTTGTTAATATCGGAAAAACTATATGCCAGTAGTTTGGAGTAATTTGTGACATGTAAATGGTCAAAAATGGGAAATTCTCCGTTGGCTTACGAGGTCCTCGTTTGAGCGATCGACTATTCCTTCGCAATTTAGCATCACATTGGATATGGGCTGAACTTGTCCTGGATTGGAATTTTTCCGATCATTTCCCTAGGAGGAGTTCGCAAGAATGTGCTTAAAATGCATGAAAAACGCACATTCTTCAATATCGCCAACTTCCTGGGGGGCGGGGCTAATGAAAGCCAATTTGAAATATGTCCGCAATCATAAGAGCAAAGTGTCTACAGCGTTTCGTGAATATTGGAATAACTGTATGCGAGTAGTTTGGAGTAGTTTGGAGTCATTTGTGACATGTAAATGGTCAAAAATGGAAAATTCTCCGTTGGCTTACGAGCTCCTCGTTTGAGCGATCGACTATTCCTTCGCAATTTAGCATCACATTGGATATGGGCTGAACTTGTCCTGGACTGGAATTTTTCCGATCATTTCCCTAGGAGGAGTTCGCAAGAATGTGCTTAAAATGCATGAAAAACGCACATTTTTCAAAATGGCCGACTTTCTCGGGGGCGGGGCTTATGGAAGCTAATTAGAAATATGTCCGTAATTCCATGAGGAATCTCTGTGCCAAAATTCGTGAAGTTCTGAGAAACTATATGTGACTACCACACAATAGGGGGCGCTAGTGAGCAGTTTTTTTTTACATTGTCGTAAAGGTCGTGGTCTCTGACGTGTGTCCCAAGTTTTGCGTCCGAAGCTCATTTTATGCTATCGCAATTTAAAAAAAATGTATAGGCCACGCCCACATTCTGCATTTGTTGCGACACTTTAAATCTCAGTTCGTAGTCACCCCGAGAGTATGTGTAAAGAAAAAAAAAGATATTCGTCCATCCGTTCTTGAGTTATAAATTGGTGGTGTTTTTGGCGCCCCCTATTGTCCAAAATGAAAATGCTTTGGTGTGCCTATTCTCCAAGACGGACTGAACCTATCCACCAAAATCTGTGATATATGGATACATTGTTGATGAGTTATGAGCATTTATTTCTAAGCCCCGCATTTTTGCTAGTACGTTTTGATTCATGGCGGCAATATTTATCGTGTTAACATGCTCATTTTCTACGTTAATGTGTATGACCCTCCGCCGATGCTGTATACGAAGTTTGGTGTTCAAAAACTGAAAATTGAAATTTAAGTGAATATTTCACTGTCTTGAACATTATGCTAATTAGAAAAAAATAAAAGTAGGCGGAGCTTAGGGGTCCAAGAGGATTATTTGTAGAACACGTCCACCCGGACATGTGTGCAAAATTTCAGGTCATTTGGAGTTACGGTGCGACTTTGTAAATTTATTCCGAAATGGGATTTTGATAGGTGGCGCTAGCGAGCACCTTGGACAATTTGAACCCATTGACTCCAGAATGTTGAATTTTTCACCGGTCCTGGCGTCCGTGCAAAATTATACAACTTTGTGAGCGTCCTAAAGCCCTCAAAAACAGGAAACGCCAGCAATATAATAATAATAATAAGAAGAAGAAGAATTCCACCAATAACAATAGGTTTCCTCGCACTTCGTGCTAGGACGCCGTTGGGTCCTAGCACATCGTGCTCGGGCCCTAATAAAAATGACGAGGCCACTTTGCCAGGGGGAGGTGATCCAGCCACGAGACAATAAAAAAAAAAGAGAAACTGAAAAAAGCAATTCATATTAGGTTCTGTTGTGGCACTACAGGATATAAAACCTTCCAAGCCATGACCTCTGCCTGAAATCAGGACCACTCAGAGGAGAATGCAGCACATCAAACTGGAGTCAGGATTGTGAATAACACATTTTGGCCAAAACAAATTGTTGCTTACCAATACAGTGGCTGAACAATGGACACCAAAAAGTGAAAAACAGAAGCATAATTGTGCGAACAACAATTATTACAAATATTTACAAACACTATTTACAAAAAAGCAACTATTTATAAAAAGCAATACTATTTACAAAAAAGGGTTAGGGTAAGCAACTATTTACAAAAAAACAATACTATTTACAAAAAAGCAATACAGAACTCTAGGGCATCCAGGAGCCTAACCATTTTGAAAAAAACAAAAAGGTTCCTTTGTGAAAGGGACATCCTCTTCATCTGTTCCCTGGGCCCAACAGACCTCTGCACCGAAGGTCATAACATCTAGGCCACTGCCAAACACCTTACTCGTTGCCATCGATGTACTTGGCATCTCCATTCCCGGTCCACCGTCAGCAGCCTCCAGCCTCCAGCCTCCTCTTCTTTCAGCAGTCATCACCTGCAGCCGTTGCCAGCACCAGCCTCCTTCAGCAGCAGCACCCTCCTCCAGCAGCACCCTCCTCAGCAGCAGCAGCACCCTCCTCAGCAGCAGCACCCTCCAGCAGCAGCACCCTCCTCCAGCAGCAGCACCCTCCAGCAGCAGCACCCTCCTTCAGCAGCAGCACCCTCCTTCAGCAGCAGCAACAGCCATGGCTGACATATGAGGCTGAATAAAAAAAAGTGCTTATTAGTTTTTAAAAAGTGTTTATTTTGTTAAAAATAAACATTTGGATGCATGACCATGTTTTAGGCTCATCCTTCATTCACTGCTGTAGAGTAGCCTGTTCAGTAGGCTATTATTTTTTAAGACTGAATAATACCTTTGAAGAACAATCATTAAACTAGTGTGTATTACAATACAAAGGAATCTATCCTAGCATGCCATCAAGCATTCAAAAGTAGCGCTAGGCTAGTTGTACAGTACAGATGAGTTAACACGGAACAGTACAAAAAAAACTAAGTACAGTCAACATGTCACATAATGAAATGTTAGTATATCCCAAAATTCAATGAAATATTTATCACAAACGCCACCTAATTTCTACTAGTGCTAGCAGTTAAAGTCATATCATACAGAAAAAGCCGACTAAGGATGGCTGACACGGTCAGGTTCAGCAGATAAAAACCAAAATAACAAAAAAAACACATAATCAATCTAAATCCTGCTTGTTAGTTACCCAGCATCATTGATATATAAGCTGCTAGCGATTCATTACTGAAATCTTACCTTCAAGCTGACGACTTCGCGCTAGCTAACTAGCAGGCAATGCTAGCAAATTGGTTGTAACAACCAAGATAAAATAAAGATAATTACGCTGTGCTATACAAATGAAGACCAGTATAAGCATCATAAAGGGCCTCTGATACAATATAGATAGTTGACAATTCAAAAGAGTTCGATATTTCAGCAACTTACCTCTGGAACTAATCGACGCCGTAATGTAAGTGAATGAGGTCCAACACCCAAATGACGATATTTGGAACTATTTCGATGTCCATACCCCGGAAGTAGGCGTCGCCATTTTTACAACGGAGGTCTATGGTGTCGTAACTCTTATCTCTCTAGGGCTCTGGGTGTGCCTAATGCGTTTGCAATGTAGCGTAACATCTACGTGGTTTGCGGAGTCTGGTGTGTGACAGAGTCCAGGGGGGGACAGTTCAGAGTTCATCTCCAACAACATGGCATCTGGAAGTGGTGCTCCCTACTACACATCTTGTCGTTAGTTATGCAATAATCTCGAATGATAAATTATTACTTTTGCTTAATTATGAAGGTAGCTCAGTTAGTTATTGTGCTTTTCTGGTGCTTAACTGGTTCTTCTCTGTAGCACCACTTGTGTTTCTACCGCTCGAAGCCCGACTGGTGCTGCGTCACAACATCACCGTTACGTCGCTGATTTTCTTACTCGCTGATTAAATTAAATAACTACTTCTCAACCTTATACTTTTCTCCAGAGTGCCGTGCTTCATTGTTTATTAATGTGGTTCAGCGGCATTTACCGAGCGCTGCAGTGCTGCTCGTCCACCGGAGTTTAGTCTCCTGTTAACTCACGGCAGAGTTTAGTCTCCCGTAACTCATGTGAGAGTTTAGTCTACTGTTAACTCGCGGCAGAGTTTAGTCTCCTGTTAACTCACGGCAGAGTTTAGTCTCCCATTAATTAAGCCCCATGCCCCCGCCCCATTACACCCATTACTTATAGTGAAAACCAGCCTTGAATGATGGGATAGTAGACAAAAAGCTTTAGGAATCCAAACTATAACGAGGGGCTACGTATGGTAACCCTTGTTATATAAGCTCAGGCGGAGCCCTCTACTGGACTCTATGGGTACTACCTTATCATACAAGCATTCACCTACTGAGACTTCTATAGACGTAGCCGGCCCCGGGGCGGGCCTACCTGAATGCGCGCGCATCTCACCATATAAAAGGAGGCCTCGCCTCCTGACTGTCCTCCTACACCTCTCTTCAGCGAGCGGTATAGGACAGACAGTGCCCTGAGTAGAGGGCTCCGCCTATGCTTATATAACAAGGGTTACCAGACGTAACCCCTCATTATATCTCTCACAGGCCGATGTATACACGCACTGTCGTCCAACAAAACCGTTCCACCTCACTGTCCCTGACCGGCTTTAGCAGCCGCTGCGCCTCACTCACCTCTCCCTTGGTTGTAACTGAGGAGAAGTCCGGGCTGCGGCTGACAGAGCACACTCTGGCGCGCTTACCTCGCGAAAAGTGTGCTCAGAAAACAGTGCTGAGGGCTCCCCCCGTCCGCCCCCCATAGGCAGACGGAGAGAGTCCCAAGCCCTGTATGGGCTCACTGTGCACCACCTCTCCCGAGTCCCTAAGGAGCACGGGGAGAGCAGTGCCCCTTGTCCCTCACACTCAGACCCTGTGCAGAGTGTGTGTGTGGACTATAGTGTGGAGGGCTCTCCCCTCCTGCCCCCAGGCAGGCGAGAGAGCCCTCCAGCCCCTAAGGGCCCAGTGCGCACCACGTCCCCGGGACCCTCCAGGGGCCCGGAAAGAAACGCAAGCGCATTACGCCCGGGGAGGGGGTCAGATGCCCACTGACCCACAGCTCCCCCCCCTCACCAGTCCTGTGTTGCCCCAGCAAGCACAGACGAGGAGAAAGAGCCAGACATGTCCAAGAGATAAAACTTTATGAAGGGGCCTGGCGTTGACCAAGACGCCGCCGTGCATATATCCTCAACACTCACACCATTGAATAAGGCTGTTGACACAGCCACAGCCCGTGTGGAGTGTGCACGGACCCCCGCGGGCAGGCTCTCCCCACGTAGGCATGTGCAATGCACTCGCAGAGCCAGCCTGCCAGGTGTTTCTTGGACAGAGCTTTCCCGGCCCCCGAAGCACACAAACAGCTGTTCAGTGTGTCTAAGGGCTGCTCATGGTGAGGCCGGGAAGCTATGTGTGCCAAAGCTCTGTCCAAGAAACACCTGGCAGGCTGGCTCTGCGAGTGCATTGCACATGCCTACGGTGGGGAGAGCCTGCCCCGCGGGGGTCCGTGCACACTCCACACGGGCTGTGGCTGTGTCAACAGCCTTATTCAATGGTGTGAGTGTTGAGGATATATGCACGCGGCGTCTTGGTCAACGCCAGGCCCCTTCATAAAGTTTATCTCTTGGACATGTCTGGCTCTTTCTCCTCGTCTGTGCTTGCTGGGGCAACACAGGACGGGTGAGGAGGGGGGCTGTGGGTCAGTGGGCATCTGACCCCCTCCCCGGGCGTAATGCGCTTGCGTTTCTTTCCGGGCCCCCTGGAGGGTCCCGGGGGACGTGGTGCGCACTGGGCCCTTAGGGGCTGGAGGGCTCTCCTCGCCTGCCTGGGGGCAGGAGGGGAGAGCCCTCCACACTATAGTCCACACACACACTCTGCACAGGGTCTGAGTGTGAGGACAAGGGGCACTGCTCTCCCCGTGCTCCTTAGGGACTCGGGAGAGGTTGGTGCACAGTGAGCCCATACAGGGCTTGGACTCTCTCCGTCTGCCTATGGGCGGCGGACGGGGAGCCCTCAGCACTGTTTTCTGAGCACACTTTTCGCGAGGTAAGCGCGCCAGAGTGTGCTCTGTCAGCCGCAGCCCGGACTTCTCCTCAGTTACAACCAAGGGAGAGTGAGTGAGGCGCAGCGGCTGCTAAAGCCGGTCAGGGACAGTGAGGTGGAACGGTTTTGTTGGACGACAGTGCGTGTATACATCGGCCTGTGAGAGATATAATGAGGGGTTACGTCTGGTAACCCTTGGTATATAAGCATAGGCGGAGCCTCTACTCAGGGCACTGTCTGTCCTATACCGCTCGCTGAAGAGAGGTGTAGGAGGACAGTCAGGAGGCGAGGCCTCCTTTTATATGGTGAGATGCGCGCGCATTCAGGTAGGCCCGCCCGGGCCGCTACGTCTATAGAAGTCTCAGTAGGTGAATGCTTGTATGATAAGGTAGTACCCATAGAGTCAGTAGAGGGCTCCGCCTGAGCTTATATAACAAGGGTTACCATACGTTACCCCTCGTTATAGTTTGGATTCCTAAAGCTTTTTGTCTACTATCCCATCATTCAAGGCTGGTTTTCACTATAAGTAATGGGTGTAATGGGGCGGGGGCATGGGGCTTAATTAATGGGAGACTAAACTCTGCCGTGAGTTAACAGGAGACTAAACTCTGCCGCGAGTTAACAGTAGACTAAACTCTCACATGAGTTAACGGGAGACTAAACTCTGCCGTGAGTTAACAGGAGACTAAACTCCGGTGGACGAGCAGCACTGCAGCGCTCGGTAAATGCCGCTGAACCACATTAATAAACAATGAAGCACGGCACTCTGAGAAAAGTATAAGGGTTGAGAAGTAGTTATTTAATTTAATCAGCGAGTAAGAAAATCAGCGACGTAAACGGTGATGTTGTGACGCAGCACCAGTCGGGCTTCGAGCGGTAGAAACACAAGTGGTGCTACAGAGAAGAACCAGTTAAGCACCAGAAAAGCACAATAACTAACTGAGCTACCTTCATAATTAAGCAAAAGTAATAATTTATCATTCGAGATATTGCATAACTAACGACAAGATGTGTAGTAGCGGAGCACCACTTCCAGATGCCATGTTGTTGGAGATGAACTCTGAACTGTCCCCCGGACTCTGTCACACACCCAGACTCCGCAAACCACGTAGATGTTACGCTACATTGCAAACGCATTAGGCACACCCAGAGCCCTAGAGAGATAAGAGTTACGACACTCCCATAGACCTCGTTGTAAAAAATGCGACGCCTACTTCCGGGGTATGGACATCGAAATAGTTCCAAATATCGTCATTTGGGTGTTGGACCTCATCACTTACATTACGGCGCGTCGATTAGTTCCAGAGGTAAGTTGCTGAAATTCGAACTCTTTTGAATTGTCAACTATCTATATTGTATCAGAGGCCCTTTATGATGCTTATACTGGTCTTCATTTGTATATGCACAGCGTAATTATCTTTATTTTATCTTGGTTGTTACAACCAATTTGCTAGCATTGCCTGCTAGTTAGCTAGCGCGAAGTCGTCAGCTTTGAAGGTAAGATTTCAGTAATGAATCGCTAGCAGCTTATATCATGATGCTGGGTAACTAACAAGCAGGATTTAGATTGATTATGTGTTTTTTTGTTATTTTGGTTTTATCTGCTGAACCTGACCGTGTCAGCCATCCTTAGTCGGCTTTTTCTGTATGATATGACTTTAACTGCTAGCACTAGTAGAAATTAGGTGGCGTTTGTGATAAATATTTCATTGAATTTTGGGATATACTAACATTTCATTATGTGACATGTTGACTGTACTTAGTTTTTTTTTGTACTGTTCCGTGTTAACTCTCTGTACTGTACAACTAGCCTAGCGCTACTTTGAATGCTTGATGGCATGCTAGGATAGATTCCTTTGTATTGTAATATACACACTAGTTTAATGATGTTCTTCAAAGGTATTATTCAGTCTTAAAAAAATAATAGCCTACTGAACAGGCTACTCTACAGCAGTGAATGAAGGATGAGCCTAAAACATGGTCATGCATCCAAAATGTTTATTTTTAACAAAATAAACACTTTTAAAAACTAATAAGCACTTTTTTTTATTCAGCCTCATATGTCAGCCATGGCTGTTGCTGCTGCTGAAGGAGGGTGCTGCTGCTGAAGGAGGGTGCTGCTGCTGGAGGGTGCTGCTGCTGGAGGAGGGTGCTGCGCTGGAGGGTGCTGCTGCTGGAGGAGGGTGCTGCTGCTGAAGGAGGGTGCTGCGGAGGTGTGCTGCTGCTGAAGGAGGCTGGTGCTGGCAACGGCTGCAGGTGATGACTGCTGAAAGAAGAGGAGGCTGGAGGCTGGAGGCTGCTGACGGTGGACCGGGAATGGAGATGCCAAGTACATCGATGGCAACGAGTAAGGTGTTTGGCAGTGGCCTAGATGTTATGACCTTCGGTGCAGAGGTCTGTTGGGCCCAGGGAACAGATGAAGAGGATGTCCCTTTCACAAGAAAACCTTTTTGTTTTTTTCAAAATGGTTAGGCTCCTGGATGCCCTAGAGTTCTGTATTGCTTTTTTGTAAATAGTATTGTTTTTTTGTAAAAGTTGCTTACCCTAACCCTTTTTTGTAAATAGTATTGCTTTTTATAAATAGTTGCTTTTTGTAAATAGTTGTTTGTAAATATTTGTAATAATTGTGTTCGCACAATTATGCTTCTGTTTTTCACTTTTTGGTGTCCATTGTTCAGCCACTGTATTTGGTAAGCAACAATTTGTTTTGGCCAAAATGTGTTATTCACAATCCTGACTCCAGTTTGATGTGCTGCATTCTCCTCTGAGTGGTCCTGATTTCAGGCAGAGGTCATGGCTTGGAAGGTTTTTATCCTGTAGTGCCACAACAGAACCTAATATGAATTGCTTTTTTTCAGTTTCTCTTTTTTTTTTATTGTCTCGTGGCTGGATCACCTCCCCCTGGCAAAGTGGCCTCGTCATTTTTTTTATTAGGCCCGAGCACGATGTGCTAGGACCCAACGGCGTCCTAGCACGAAGTGCGAGGAAACCTATTGTTATTGGTGGAATTCTTCTTCTTCTTATTATATATAGTGCTGGCGTTTCCTGTTTTTGAGGGCTTTAGGACGCTCACAAAGTTGTATAATTTTGCACGGACGCCAGGACCGGTGAAAAATTCAACATTCTGGAGTCAATGGGTTCAAATTGTCCAAGGTGCTCGCTAGCGCCACCTATGAAAACCCATTTCGGAATAAATTTACAAAGTCGCACCGTAACTCCGAATGACCTGAAATTTTGCACACATATCCGGGTGGACCTGTTCTACAAATAATCCTCTTGGACCCCTAAGCTCCGCCTACTTTTATTTTTTTCTAATTAGCATAATGTTCAAAACAGTGAAATATTCACTTAAATTTCAATTTTCAGTTTTTGAACACCAAACTTCGTATACAGCATCGGCGGAGGGTCATACACATTAACGTAGAAAATGAGCATGTTAACACGATAAATATTGCCGCCATGAATCAAAACGTACTAGCAAAAATGCGGGGCTTAGAAATAAATGCTCATAACTCATCAACAATGTATCCATATATCACAGATTTTGGTGGATAGGTTCAGTCCGTCTTGGAGAATAGGCACACTAAAGCATTTTCATTTTGGACTATAGGGGGCGCCAAAAACACCACCAATTTATAACTCAAGAACGGATGGACGAATTTCTTTTTTTTTTCTTTACACATACTCTCGGGGTGACTACGAACTGAGATTTAAAGTGTCGCAACAAATGCAGAATGTGGGCGTGGCCTATACATTTTTTTAAATCGCGATAGCATAAAATCAGCTTCGGACGCAAAACTTGGTACACACGTCACAGCCCACGACTTTTTCGAGAATGTAAATGTAGTTTCTCAGAACTTCACGAATTTTGGCACAAAGATTCCTCATGGAATTACGGACATATTTCTAATTAGCTTCCATAAGCCCCGCCCCCGAGAAAGTCGGCCATTTTGAAAAATGTGCGTTTTTCATGCATTTTAAGCACATTCTTGCGAACTCCTCCTAGGGAAATGATCGGAAAAATTCCAGTCCAGGACAAGTTCAGCCCATATCCAATGTGATGCTAAATTGCGAAGGAATAGTCGATCGCTCAAACGAGGAGCTCGTAAGCCAACGGAGAATTTTCCATTTTTGACCATTTACATGTCACAAATGACTCCAAACTACTCCAAACTACTCGCATACAGTTATTCCAATATTCACGAAACGCTGTAGACACTTTGCTCTTATGATTGCGGACATATTTCAAATTGGCTTTCATTAGCCCCGCCCCCCAGAAGTTGGCGATATTGAAAATGTGCGTTTTTCATGCATTTTAAGCACATTCTTGCGAACTCCTCCTAGGGAAATGATCGGAAAAATTCCAATCCAGGACAAGTTAGCCATATCCAATGTGATGCTAAATTGCGAAGGAATAGTCGATCGCTCAAACGAGGACCGTAAGCCAACGGAGAATTTCCCATTTTTGACCATTTACATGTCACAAATTACTCCAAACTACTCGCATATCGTTTTTCCGATATTCACGAAACGCTGTATACACATTGCTATTATGATTGCACACATTTTCAAATTACTTTTCATTAGCCCCGCCCCCCAGAAAGTCGGCCATTTTGAAAAATGTGCGTTTTTCATGCATTTTAAGCACATTTTCATAATTCCTCATAGGGAAATGATCGGAAAAATTCCAATCTAGGACAACTTAAGCGCATATCCAATGTGATGCTACATTGCAAAGGAATAGTCATTTGCTCGAACGGGGAGCTCGTAAGCTAACGGAGAATGTACATTTTTGACAAATACATTAATCCAAACTACTACATTTCCATTATGGAAACATTTACAAAGTCGCACCGTTAACTCCGAATGACCTGAAATTTTGCACACTTATTCGGGTGTACCTACTCTACATATTATCTCCATGAACCCCTAAGCTCCGCCTACTTCATTTTTTTTAATTAGCATAATGTTAAAAACAGTAAAATATTACCTTAAATTTCAATTTTTTGTTTTTCAACGCCACACTTAGTATACAGCATCGGTGGAGGGTCAGACACATTACCGTAGAAAATGAGCATGTTCAGTCGATAAATATGGATCATTAATCTAAACCTGTTTGCAAAAAGTCGGGGCTTACAAAGAAATGCTCATAACTGGTTAGGGTTAGGGTTTAGGGTTAGGGTTAGCCCTAACCCCTAACCACACACACACCGCCTCTGCTGGCGGCAAATTAAATTACAACAGACACCTACTCACTGTACAACACACACATACAGCTCCTAAAGCATATCATGTATATCAGGCTACAGCCCTTGTATATTTTATTATGTGAACACTATATGGTTTCATGAATAATATCTACTCTTTACTTGTAGATATCTACTAAAGCATACAAATAAAGTGTGCAATGTAGGCCTGTTACATATGTTATTGCTGTTCTCACTGTAAACATCGCGTCTGAATGAAAGCAGTTGGATTAAAAAAAAATAGCCTAACATCCAGGCGAGATGTGATTAGTGAGTAAACAAACGGTAAAGGGCAGAAAGTCTGATGCACATTTGATCCTCTTAAATAACTTATAATCACAACGGGAACAGTTTGCAGAGCTTTGCTTCCTTGACATAAGTCCAGCCATGCGTCACGCCTCTTTTAAACATCACTGTTGGCTGAAATCGACTCCGGAGGATACATCAGTGTACCCTCGGTTATAGCTCCTCCAGAGACTCTCCTCTCTCCTCTCTCCTCTCTCCTCTCTCCTCTCTCCTCTCTCCTCTCTCCTCTAAATCAGTGTATCCTCGGTTACGGCTCCTCCAGACAGCCTCCTCGATAATCGATCCTCGACGAGCCTTTAGAGAAATTTGTTTTCCTTCGAGACGGCGCGCCGACATCCGTTTCCGGGTCGCTGCCGGAGGACCTGGGAGCCTGGGACGCGAAAATGAGAGAAATGACAAGGCTCATTTCGGAGGACTCGCGCGCGTCTGCTTGACGCCGGGACGACCGGCCGCCCTCCCCGACAGGCGCACGGACGCGAGGGCCCGCTCATCACTGCGCGCACTCTGCGACCGCAGTTTTAATTTGTATTGTTGACAAACCTGTTTTTGTTGCTCTGTTGAACCATGGTTCAACAGGAGCTTCTGTAAATAGTTTTAATATTTATCATAGTAATCATTTTCAGTCTCCCACTCTGTCTCAATTTAATTTATGGTTTCTTTGCCCCACCATATGTGTTGTTGTCCAAGGGCACTAATTTGGTCTGTGTTGAAGATTGTTTTACACTTTAGATTAATCAAATTGTGTTTTTTGGCTGAATTAATCTTTTTCTGTTTAACCCTAACCCTCTTTGTTCTCCTTCTCATTCATTTTACTTTGTTTTGTTCTAACACACATCACTTTTTCCATACACTGTTCTTTATACTTGTCCACACATTTGTTCGTCCCTTTTACTTTGTTCTTCCTGTTGTTCTTGTTCAAACACATATATCAATTGTTCATCCACTGTTGTGGTAAAATTATATTCATAGTCTTAACATGATCATGCTACCCATGCTAACATGAATACAAGCGTTTCCCTCCAAAAATGTAAAACGTATCTTAAGTAATAGGCTACCAAGCTTTCCGTTGTCACCCTGCCTCTCCAAATGCAAAACTGTCAATAAAAAGTATGCAATAATGCAATTACAGCTGAAAAAGTACTTGGGTGTGTGTGTTTTTTTTATATATATATTTACCATACAATAACGCAATCGCTGCTGTCTGTCTGTCCCATAGAAGAACATGACAGCGCAGCTCAACTACTACGGACGTGACTGCCCTGGCAGTGACATCAACATAGCCTGCTTGTGCTACCACACTTTCCCCTCAAAATATTGTTAATAACGAAACTTTGAAATAGTGCCAATCCATACAAAGTGTAACCACATCATGTAAATATGAAAGCAATCTTTAAAAAATAACAGCGTTGGTTTAATCTATGACTATTTTGACCATGTTCGTGCTGTTTTTGCCATAGAGAAGCATTGCCACGGAAGTGCGTTTGGAACTATCCCGGCATACATAAACCACGTGACTGGCTGGCGGCTTAAGATGAAGCATATCTGATTGGCCGAAGACACTCGCCTCTTAAAAAAATGTATGTCTGAATCTAGCGGCGTCAGGGGAGTCTCAAAAATCCACACACAAATGCAGAGAGATTCACACTCAAATGCTGAGAGATTCACACACAGAAAACGTTTTTTTTATAAATGTAACAACACTCAAATATGTTTTTGATGCAACTATTTGTGTGTGGATCAGAAATATATTTGTGAAACTATTTTACATTTATAAAATTATACGTTTTTGTATGTGCATTGAAAAATATGTGTGTGGATGGAGACATTTATATATAAATCCAGAATTACATTTGTGTAACCTTCTGTTTGCATTTATTTATTTTTGAGACTGATCTGACCCCATAATGTTCAACGTAACAGTTTTCATCAACAACAAAACAAAGAAATATCACACATGTTGTAGTGTATGGAGTATAAGGGATGGTTTTGCAGGCCGGCATTTAAAGAAAATATGTATTAAGTGAGAAACAAAGGTTTGTGCCGGATGTCTCTTTAGATGAATTAGAAAAGTGGGTGCAGCGTTGTTCTTGCTACAAATACACATGAAATAAAAAGGTATTATGACTTTGTTCTGATGTTGAATGATTGAACTGTTCTGGGGTTGTGTTTGAGTTCTAGAGACTGCTGCAAACCAAACAGAAGTGAGTATTGTCTGTGGCCCTGTTTGACACAGGCTCACTCCAGGCGAGGAGGCTTAAATGAAATCAGTGTGCTGTCCCATCATGCCTCAGTGTGCCCCCTGCTGAGCTGTCAGCTCTGTGTTGTATTGTGAATCCAGGTGGAAAGGACACTGTCTGGCGTTATCGTTCAGCCTCCCATTTATTCTGTTTTTCATCCATGTAAAGGCAGCTAGAACGATGCACAGGGATGTGAGGTGCGTACAGTTCATTTTCTCCTCTCAAAAGTAGGCATTTAGAAAAATATGCAAAATACCAGACAAGATTTTCTATATGTGAGCCTAACCTTACTGGATTTAAAACCTATATCAATAATTGACATTTTATTTGTCATGTATCAGCCAGTTTATTTTCTTTCTTTTTCACAAATTAATATTATAAACACATTTTATGATAAAACATGTCAAAAAAATAAGTAAACTGATATAAAGTTATGGTTCTATTTTTCTATATGTTTGCATTAGTTTTTTACACCAGTCAACTTTAATTAACAGGTGTTTATAATATAAAGTCGACCCTCATTAATGTGAAGGGAGTTGGAGAAAAACTCTCGGTATTCTGCAATTGAACCGTACCACAGTCTTTAACATTTCTAAAGCCGGTCCGACCAAAAACAAATATGCAGCAGTGTTGTGTCAGACTGCATTAGCTTTGATGGACTGGCAACTGTAAACATATGTACAAATATCATGGCAATCCATCCTATAGATGTTAAGATAATTCCGCCTGGACCACAGAGGTAAGCTGACCGATCATTGTGATATGTTGGACACCAATCTCAGAATTTTGACTTATTTTCCTTTCTGTCTATTTTGTCTCTCTAAATTGACTGTAACTTGGTAGATCTTGTTGATGATGACAATTCATGTCAAAGCATGAATTCTGTCACCCTAAAGGCAGGTACTACAGTTATTTTAGGATAGTTTTCTAAACATTTGATCATTTCATATTGATAAAGTACTTACTAATGTAGCACTAGTTTTTCATGTCATTTCATAATGTTGTAACTGCGGCTCCAGCCTGGCTCACTTCAGTAACATTAGCGAGCTGTGTGCCTCCAGCTGTACGCACAGTGTGTCCTGCTGTGCAGCTTTCACTGTGGTCCACACACTCACACAGGACCTTGATCTGGCTGTCCAGCTTGAGTTCAGGGTCCATCTTTATCCAAAGATTGTGATGGTAGGCCTGGTGGAGTGGCCCAAGGATCCTAGGTCTATAGGAGTGGTCCGAGGGGCACCAAAAACCATCACTTCGGTTTTGTCATCATTTAATTTTAAAAAGTTGCATGACATCCAGGATTTAATGTCTTCAAGGCAGTTTAACAGTGGTTTAACTGAATATGAGTCGTTCTTTTTAAGTGGCACATATATTTGGCAATCGTCTGCATAACAATGGAAAGCGATACCGTGCTTCCTAAGAATGGACCCAAGAGGGAGCAAATACAGGGAGAATAACAGTGGGCCTAACACTGAGCCCTGTGGAACCCCACAAAGGAGAGGAGCAGACGAGGACTCAGAGTCCCCAAGGCTGACGCAGAAAGTCCTACCAGTCAGATACGACCTAAACCATTCGAGGGCTTTGCCCCTAATGCCCACCCACTGCTCCAAACAAGCTATCAGGATCTCATGGTCCACTGTATCAAAAGCGGCCGTTAGATCGAGGAGAAAAAGGATAATGCATTCACCTGAGTCTGTTGCTAAAAGGATATCATTAAAAACTCTTAAAAGAGCTGATTCCGTGCTGTGCAAGGTTTTAAAACCAGATTGGAAGACCTCAAGTACCTTGTGCTCTTCCAGAAAAGCGAGAAGTTGACTGTATACAATTTTCTCTAGGATTTTGGACATAAAAGGCAATTTGGAAATGCTAAAGTTTGCAAAAACTGTAGGATCCAGACTAGGTTTCTTAATAAGTGGTTGTATAACTGCATGTTTCCAATTTTCCGGAACAACCCCTGTGAGCAGACTGCTGTTAAAAACGTCAAGAACAAAAGGTCCAATAGTGGGGAATACCTCTTCGAGGAGGGACAGGGGTCGATTGGAGAACCAGAGGGCTTTATTTTGGAGACAATCTCCTGCACAGAGGGCAGAGTCATAGGCTCAAAGCGGTCAAAAACAGCAAAGCAGGGGGCAGAGACAGAGGTGTCGTTTGATGGAGCAGTGATTTGAGTCCTAGTTGAAGTGACTTTATTAATAAAAAATTGAAGAAAATGTTCACAGACTGCAGGGGAGGTCTCCACACAGGTAGTCTGAGGGGCATTAAGAACTGAATCTATTGTCTGAAACAGTACACGAGGTTTGTGACAGTTTTAAAAGAATGATGTCAGAGAAATGTTTTCTTTTTGCCTCTTTCACAGTTTTCTGATTGAGGCGCCAACACTGCCTCAGCATTTGAAAAGAGACTTGTAGTTTGTCCTTATTCCATCTTCTTTCAGCTCTACGGCATTCACGTCGGGCAGCCCGAGTCGTGGCATTTAGCCAAGGCTCGGATTTAGTTTTGGGTTGCCTTGTTTTTAATGGAGCCACAGTGTCCATAGCAGCTTTACATGTGGAGTGAAACCATAAGCTAAGCTCCTCCGTAGTGTTAGACATAGGCTCATGGATAACACCGTTTTCATGATTAAACACGGCCGAAAACTGACCAGCAGTGGAAGTGTTAATGATACGAGATAGCCAGCAGCAGCGCGCGGTTTGACAGTAGTACAGGCAAGTGTAACATCAAATAAGACAGGCATATGATCTGAGAAAACAGCGTCACATATCTCCAAGTTAAGAACAGGCAAACCATATGATAAAACAATATCAAGTGTGTGTCCGCGTTCTTGCGTGGGGCCAGACACATACTGCATAAGACTAAAAGAGTCAACGAGGTTTAAAAATTCCTTTGCCATAGGTTTCTCAGGACAACACACATGGATATTAAAATCCCCAACAATGAGGACACGGTCATATTTCGGCATAATTTCAGCCAGAAAGTCAGAGAAATCATTTAGGAAGTCCTTATTGTATTTGGGAGGTCTATAGACCACTGCACACAGCACTGTGTGAGAGCGGCCGAGCTCGAACACGCTCAGTTCAAAGCTGCAAGGAGAGAATGACAGCGATAGTTGCTGACATTTAAAAACACTCCTGAAAACTGTAGCTACTCCTCCACCTCGGCCAGAAATCCGTGGAGAGTTAAAACAGCAGCAATCTGGAGGTAAAAGTTAGGTAAAGGCGCTGGACTCACCAGTGTGAGGCCAAACCTGGCAGGGGCCAGTGGGTCCGCGGCGTTTGAGGTCCAGGGAGCCCGACAAAGAGACAGCAGGTTATTCAGATTCACCCCGCGAGGGGAGCAGGGCCCGCGGCTGGGCTGGAAAGCTTCGGTCGGGCCGATGACAGGTACCAACCAGGCATCGACAGGGTCCAGATAGCGACGAGGAAGAGACAGGCGAGGCACGGCGCAGTATTCAGTCCTTGAGATAGGACAAGCTGAAAATTCCTTCATCCTCACCAGTCGACCACTGCGTTTTCCGCGGTGGCGTTTACGGCTGGGAGTTGGCGCAGGGGTGCGGCACAGGTAAGCTGGTACTCCCAATAAGAACGGGGGGAGCGTTTTATGTCCACGATCCGAATTCACAGGATTTAATGCCGAAAAACGAAGATCCAGAAGTGTTTGGCAATCGTATACTAGTAGAGAGTTGACATTTAGAGCAAAAAGTGACAAAAACAGCACAATCACACACAACGCTCGCAGAGAGGGACGGCAGGCCACACACACTGGCGCCATCTTGGAATGATCGTTAATGTAGTGTTTGTATGCAGTTTTGGCCACAAGTAACTATCTCCTTTAAGGTTTACTTTAACAAGGGTACTCATTTATTTATCACGCTTACTAGCTTAAGGTCCTAGTTGGCTTGGGTCATTAATCAGCATCAAAGTGAGGAACTAGTGTTAGCCGTGTTAGCTAGCTCCTGTTGACGTGAGTGACACCAAGCCACTCTTTATTTCTATTCTATATTTGACATAAGTAACTATAATTAACCAGCTAGCATTAGCATTGATGTGAGCAACCTTGTTATAGATAAACGAGAAAAAGGTGAGAGGACATGAAATGTTTTTCTTTTGTTTGGAAAAATGCTGTTAACACATCATGATTTTTTATTGAATATATAATTTTCTCGATATATTTACATTTGTATGGGCACATGTACTGTAACACTCCATTATTTCTACACTTGATTAATATACTAATATCCAGAGCTCCGCCTCTCCTGAGTCATAGGAGTATTTCCTAGAAAAATCTATAATGTTGCCACTTGTGCACAGCTAGAAAAGGCTACAGCGTTTCCCAAAATACCAGACCTGCTGTGATTGCACAAAGCAACGCCAGTTCCATTTCACAGCCACTCTGATCAGATTTCAGTTAATTTGATAAGCGGGATCGACATGAGCAGCCAACAAATGTTATTCTAAATTGATTCTTCATGAACAGTTCTAGTGTGTGTGCATGCGTTTTTCTGCAATGATATGTCAAACAAATGCAGGTGTGTACATGACAGGAGACGTTTCAGTAAGTCTGCTGACAGACAGACAAAACTGTTTTCGAGATGATACTAAAGTGGAAGGTTTAAGTTACATTTGGCCAAAGTACATTTTTGGAAAAGATCAAATAGGGTGAGGTAATGTGTTTTTCAAGAATACCAGAGAAGAATATTTAGTATTAAATACAGGGTTCCCGCGGGGTCTTAAAAAGTCTTAAATTTGATAATCTGAATTTAAGGCCTTACAAAGGTCTTAAATATGACCAAAAAAATAATAAAGGTCTTAAAATATGATTTAGAAGGTCTTAAAAATGATCGGATTTGAAAGGTACTTCTGTGTAGCGATCGCGTCTAAATGTGTTTTGGGGAAATGTCCGGGCTGCAAAGTAACCAGTACGGTAAGAGCCTTTCAGTTCCCCCCAACAATCAACTATTTGTATTGAAATAAATCAACATGGAACCAGTAATCACTAACTTTGTTTCCCCCGGCCCCTTATTGGAGAACTCCCAGCTAGTAACCTAGCAACCAAGCTTCAGCTAGCGGCAGTCAGAAACTCATGTATCTTCAAATCTACTTACAAATAAATATGGAGAAGTGTAAGTTCAACCGTATTTGGTTGGAAAACATCAAATTTAGTGCTTGGTTGAAACCAGTGGAGGGAACGTGTTTGAAGCCCGCTGCACCTTTTGCAAAATAAATTAGCGTTTGTTTTGCTAATGTAGCGTTAGCTAGTGCAGCGTTAGCTAGTGCAGTGTAGCAGCTCCCGCAACAACACCGGGGGACCTCCGGGCGACGTTTGGGTCTACGTCAACCCTAAAAGTGGAGGTGCTGTAGACGCTAAATACCGTAGCTAAACACCAATCATACAACAGCAACGATGACAGATTGTAGCCAAGGCAGCAGAGCTCTGAATATAGCTCTTTTCTCTCTCTCTCTCTCTCTCTCTCTCTCTCTCTCTCTCTCTCTCTCTCTCTCTCTCTCTCTCTCTCTCTCTCTCTCTCTCTCTCTCTCTCTCTCTCTCTCTCTCTCTCTCACACACACTCACTAGGGCTATTTGATTATGGCAAAAATCATAATCACGATTATTTTGGTCAATAATTGATATCACGATTATTATTATTATGACTTTGAAAACATCCATTTATTGAACTTTAAAACAAATAATAATTTGAACAGTATCTTTGTAACTGTTGATTACCCTGAACGTATAATTCAACTGAAAACCAATACAAAAATGTATTAAATAAATGATACAATTAAATAAATAATATCAAAATAATAAATACCAATAAACAAGATCAACAAATATTTTGGAGCGCACTTCCACAAGCTACTAAACATATATAAATATGATAAATAAAAATAAATTAGACTAAAATTAATTAGATCAAATATGTTGTAGTGCACTGTCACAACCTAGCTAAATAATCGTTTTTTTCGATGATGTTTTTTCGTAATTGTGGCAGTCCAAAATCGTAATTGCGATTAAAATACGATTAATTGCACAGCCCTAACACACACACACACACACACTTTTTGTCTAACACGCCAACACAGTTCCGTACTGTTATGCTGTTATGTTCAGTCATTGTTCTTATGTTGAACATGAATACATTTACTTTGTAAGTCATTATGGGACGTATTTCTTCTTTCATAGCAATTTTCCTTCATACGCCGTGAAATAGGTCTTAAATTCTATTCAAAGTGGTCTTAAAAAGGTCTTAAAAAGTCTTAAATTTGAGTTGGCGAAACCTGCAGGAACCCTGTAAATACAATATAATTTTTCATTTTTATATGTTTTAACAGCCAAAAAAGGGTCATTTAGTACCAGCTGATCTGGACAAATGAGCAACTCAGAGGTGAAGTCCCAACTCAAATATCCCCTCCCCCCACCCCTCCTCATCATACAGTGCTTTGCATAATGAGAAGTTATTAAAGCAGAATTCCTATGACACTTTATTATGAAATGAACACACACTTCACCATGTAATAAATCTCATAATTTACTGTAAGTGATGATTTTAGTTTCCCTGTGGCTGGTCTTGTAATTCTGGGCTCGTTAACCAAGGGACTTTATATAGATCAGCAGACTGTGAACCGAGCCAGTGTGTAGAGGAGAGACACCTGTATGAGGATTAATCCGGTTCTAACTAATTTTATGTTATTTGAGAAGGAAAGAGACGTAAAGCAAAAAAATACTTGTATTATAGCAGATTTCATCAACTTTAATGTTTAAAATCAATAATGATGACACCAAGACATATTCTACAATTCTTTATACCAAGGTCACTCTTGAACACACCGAAAACAGCCAGTCGCCAACCATCATTCTGCTGCTGCCGGAGAGGATGGCTGCCGCAGTCAGTTCTGTAAACCTAAGACTGAAGGAAAACAAGTCGTTATTATTATACAATTATTAAAACAAAGAAGCGTTTGCCTGAACCGTTTTCCCACCACTCCCTCTAACAATGACAATATGACAATGTAAAGGCCCTCGGTGTGTTTCTTCTTGAGGTATTTTTTGTTTTCCTCACTCTTCTTGTGCACTGATAAGCGTAAGCTGAACAGCCGAGAGATTTCTGTAGACGCACTCAGACACTCATCCATGGCCAGACATTGGAATCCAACTTTATTCATATAGCACATTTAAAACAAAAGTGCTGTACATCAATAAATATATAAAAAGCAGCATAAATACATTTAGACAAAACAGATAGGACATAAAACAAATGTAAAACACGAGACAATAAAACTAAACTTAAAGACACAGGCTGAAAAGTCTCATACATGATGTAAAAACAATATAAACACACAAAAATAAGACTGACCAGTCTTATACGCGGTCTGCAAAAGCACGGGAGAATAAGTGGGTCTTTAACGAGATTTAAAAACAGGCAAGCTGGTGGATGTAGGGCGTAGGAGTTCTGCCAGGTAAGGTGGGCCAAACCATTAAGGGCTTTGTAGGCAAAAATAAAATTTAAAATAAGACTCTAAACTTTATCAGAAGCCAGTACATATACATATGTAATGTGCTCACACTGTTCTCGTGAGAAGGAAAGCAGCAGCATTCTGAACTAGCTGTAAGAGGGAGCCTGGCTAACTCCAACGTTGACAGCATTACAGTAGTGGCGAACCGTCAGGGCCTTCAAGGTATTCAGAGAATACCCTGGAAAACTCAGATAAAACAAACAAAAATTCGATTTAATTATATAAATAAAATGTAAAAAAAAATGAATAAATGAGAATCGTATCTGTGTTGCTGATCTGTAATATTACAGTGTTACGTTGATTTGTTTGTCCTTCTCGGACCATGCACTACGCATTTCAGTGGTTTTGTGTTAGAAAAAAATGCAACCAATCAGATCTTGTTCTGGGTCTCTGGGTAGAATATCCTTCAACCAAGGTATTCTATATCCTTGATAGAATGCCCTGGCCGTTGCACTGAATGAGAGTGTACGTTTGGATTGACAGTCTGATCAACCAATCATATATTGATTTGTAACCAATGGGCTATTCTTTCAGAGTTTCCCTCGGTTCCAGGGTACTTAGAAGGCCCGTTAGTTCACTGGCTCGAGACAGAGGATCCAGATAAATGCCACGTAGCAATTCATTTGCCGTTTTATTGTTTTTAACTAAGCAGCATCTCATTGGAAAAGCTGAAGGAAATAGTTCATTGGAAAAACTCAATGTTTAAACTTTTTTTTTTATCAATGGAGATTTGTTATGAATGTTTACACAGTCAACATGATTCCTGCGAGTAAATCAGAACTACATTAAAGGTCCCATGACATGCTTTTCCGGTTATTACCCGTCCCCTTGTGTTATGTAGCTTTTTATGCATGTAAACGGTCTGCAAAGTCACAAACCCTCAAAGTACACCCTGTAGCGAGTAAAACTCTAACAAAGAAAAGACCTGTCTATGCTGCCCCAGAACGCCTCGTTGGAGATTTTTCTTTTTCCATTTTTTTCTTCCTGAGTATAGTGACGTAACGATACCCAGGTCCAAATGGACCAATCCGCGGAGCTCCTCACACACACACTCACTCAGCCTTATCTTTTCTCAGCCGCGGCTCCGCGGATCTCCGCACACACACACACTCACAGCCAGGGACGTGCACAGACATTTGGAGGGGCTATTGCTCTAAACTGGGAAAAGGCACCCCCCCCCCCCTTTAATCTCTACCCCTGAAGGCCAAGCCTTGTCTTGCAAGATATAATGTGATCTCTATTAACCGGAAGATGATCTCTCTGTTTTTCTGCCTCTCTCTTTCTTTTGCTCCTTGCATCTGCGAATCTGCTACTGCAAAAGCCATGTTCAATGGATTTATCTTATATTTATTCCACCTGGTCCTGCCGATCATGTGCGATTCACTGCAGCAGTGCTCCTTCATTCTTACTTTTGCCTGCCTCCACCTGTTTACACCTCCAGACTTCCATGTAGACCTACTCTTGTACTTATCGTCATTCAGAAAAATGCGACAGCTGAAGCAGTACATAGCATCATTCTGTGGAGAATACTCCAAGCAGGGGTTTTCATCATACACTGTAAAAAAAAAAACGTTGTTTTTACGGTAAAAACTGGCAGCTTTGTTGCCAGAATAATGATGTAAAAAATACGGTAAACTGTAAACAACTTTACAGAACAACGTGTATATTTTACAGTTTAAAACAGTTGTAATTTACATTTTAAATCTGTAATTTCAACAGCCCTTTTCTGCTGAATTAGCATGATCACGTTGCTATTAAACTGATTATTTCAGTAAGATTTACATGCAGTTGTTGTCTATTGTACATTGAATCCCATTCAATTTTACAGAAAAATACCAAACAAATAACACTGTTTAACTGTAAAAGCATCAGTGTAATGCTGTAATTTAACTGAATTTTCCCGCAAATTGTAATCAAAAGTTGTGTATAATTTAGTGTATTTTGCCGTAGCAATGACGAGTTTTACGGTGAAAGCAACATCTAACTACTGCAATTAAAATTTTCTGTAAAATTATTTATTACAATTAAAATGCAGAAAAAACGTTCTATGAATATCAATCTCAAATATATAGTATAAAAGCGCCTGTAAGGATTATTGCTCAGTGGAAAAAAAAGTTTTTCCTATACATTAGTCAGATTGAAAGATTTCATTTAAACGACACTGCCTTCGTATATATATGTTTGACTATTACCAGAAATGTGAAGAATGTAATCCAGGGTACACAGATTAAGCATTTAAAATTAAAAATGCAAAGCTAGATAAACCTCAAGAGCCACTGTATTAAAAATAAAAAATTCCAACAAGAACTTGCCTTTCCAAGAATTTATTATATATATATATATATATTATATATAATAGCAGTGATCAAAAACATCTGTCATTTCTCAACATAACATATTGGTAAAACATACAAACTAAGGCTGCACAATAAACAAACTTCAAGCTGAACAAAGTTGAGAGGTTACTTACAAATGATTTATGGGAAATAATGTTTATAAAACAAAAAACAAAACAAACCACCCAGTGGAGTGTAACACGTCAACATTTTTACACTCAACAGTGATGTCCTGAGCTTTCACATCCACATAAACCAACCGAAGATTGTTTAAGCAACTTCACTTTGTAACAGCAAACCCCAAGAGTGGCTACAATGACCTTAAAAGAATAGTTAGACATTTTGAGAGTTACATATTGCATTTTTTTAAATTAGTTAAAGGAACAATTTAATTAGAAAAAAGGCACTTCAAATTTTAACTATGATTTAAACAATCAAACAAACTGTAACTTGGGCACATCGCCACATGCCATTGATCTTACTGTCCATATTCAGACATCACGCCACTCATGGTCCGAAAGTTCCTGTATCAAGGTGAGGACTCTCGGGTTCACCTGAAGACGGGATGTGCGTGTCTTCTCCACTTTGGTGCCCTTCTCTGGGTTGATGGAGAAAAAACACCTTAAAATAGAAATACAAACAAACAACAGAATTAATAATGAAATAGCTTGCCTAACAACAAAAAAATTCACATCAATCTTATTATTTTGAAGCCAAAATGACAATTATCTTAACCCCCAATTCACTGAAGCAGCTGCTTTAGATTTGTTGCAGTTTAATAAAATAAATTGTTGGATAAAACCAATCCCAAAAAACAC